>JAOQMS010000003.1:30046994-30072300 GCA_027563885.1 Erythroxylum longipes | reverse complement strand
GCTTCAGTTAAATCATTAATGGCACAACGAGAATCAGGTGGAAGAAGAGGAGGGCATTTTCGTAATTAGGAGTTCTGCCAATTTAGTGTGTGGTGGATAATGAGTCACTTACCTGGAACATTGCGCATGGGAGATAATGCTACGATGGCAGCCATTAGAGGAGGAATCAAGCCCTTGACAAGCTTTAATCGTTGCTGAACTTCCACTTGCTCATCTTTTCCCTTTAATTCGAGCATTCCTCATCTTCTTAGAGGCCTGAAGTGTCACACACAAGCTACTGGAGACTAAGAAAAGGAAGAAATAGAAGTACCTTTGTGAAGAGGGAATTGGTTATATAGCCTCCACAGCCACAGTTCACGCATAAGATCCGCATCTTGGTTTCGGATTTGTGGGGACAGCGACTATAGTTTTGGTAAAAAGTAAAAACAAGCGAAGCAGCACAGTTGATGCAGGTCTTTGAGTCACTAAGCTTGGATTAGAGTCCCAAGAACTTCTTACAGCGTATAAAAAGGATGGCAACGGGCTCAGTCCCTAGTAAACGGGGATAAAGATGACAATGTCCAGGTCAAGCTGAGGCTTGGGGCCAGATCAGCTTAAATGGCCTGAGCCCAAGCTCAATTCGGTCACATTTGTACAAAAGAACATTATTTTAACTTGAAAGATAAGGGCCTGAGCAACCTAAGTTAGAATCTAGAGCAGGCCTCTGCCATCCTAGATAAGGATGATATTGAGTTAACTTAATTTGAATTTTTTTAATAAGGATTTGAGGTTTAAGTGGACTGTGACTTTTAACTTAATCGAGTTTGAGAAGTATGAAGTCAGTTTAATTTCAAATTAAGTTTGATTATTTTCAAATTAAATTAAATTTTATTTTAATTTATACTTAATATGTTTGGATTTTGAATTAGGCCAAATTAGGCTGTACATTCAACATTCAAATTCGGTCAAAATTTGATCAACACAATTACGATAATTGGATCAAATCGGATTGAATATAAATGGCAGTCTTATTTGTGATTACTTAATATTTTTTCTTAAATATAATTGAAAATTTTTAAATTAAAATAATTTAATTAATTAATTTTTAATTATTAAATAAAATAATAGAACAAATTAAATCAAATCGTTTAAATTTGAATTTAATTCTGAATTCAATTAGTTCTAGGTTTTAAGTTTTAAAAGTTATTTCTTAAATATTATATTTATAAAATTTCAAACTTTATTAAATATAAAGTATTAAGTGTAATGAATGATATATTTTTTTAAATGGCCACTAAATCAGTAAATCTAATTTGTATATTTAAAAAGCGTGCTTAAGCTCAAAGTCATGTTTAATTCAATCAAAGTACTCTGGTTGTCCTAAACTCCTGTTTATTGTCGGAAACACCTTAGTTCCGATGTCCTTGGCAGATAAGTTCCGTCAGAAAATCCAAAGCGAAAATTTGGTTAAAGTCTATTTTGTTCCCACGCCTACGAAATCTAGAAAAAGGTATTGTCCTAAGAGAAGAGTCCTACGGTTTTATCTGTTACGGAAAAGGTTGAATAAAATTGTATTTGATTTTTAAAATGTTGCTTCTTTTGTGCGAACAAAAACAGTTAAATCAATTCCTTTGGACCAGAAATCAAGAATTGTGGTTCCTGAGGTCTTGGGTTATGGACTGGGAGCTCAGCTTAAAAAGACTAGTTTAATAGATAATAGATGAGGATTATCCATTCATTTATAGACCTAAGGCTTCCCTAGTAAACATTTAATATGGGATAACACATGCCTATGATATCGTGACAAGCTCCACTAGCCAATTTTTGATGTCCTTGTTAGAGGTCATGGTGGGTCACTCGTTGTAGTATCCTTGTATCATATGATAGTATTTTCAAAGTGGCTTTGATAATATTTTCAGAGTGACTTTGATATCACTTGTTATAGACTGAACCCTCAATCCCAAAAATTAGTCTAATAGGTAAGAATTATCGATCCACTTATAAACTCAAAACTTTCTTAGTACACATTCGATGTGTGACAACACACGCCAACAATATCATAACAACAAACATGGGTTGTATGCATTTGGTGTTTTGGATCGTGACTTGGTAATTATTTTTATTTTGGCTTCATGTCATGTTTTATTTGTTTCTTCAATTTCTTAAAATTTCTGATAACAATCTCATAATTTACAAAAGTTTTAAAAATTAGAATAAGACAAGACATTCTAATATTTAAGGTTTAGTCGATATTAATTCGTCGTAAATTTGGTTAAATTTTGAATAAAATTAAAATTATAAATTTCAAAAAATTATTTTTTAAGTTTGTTAAAATATAAATATTATGAATATTGTATGTGGATAAATTAAAATATTGTTGATAAAACAATAACATCCGAGTAGAAGCTGCTCAGAAGTGAGGCTTACTACTTCAAATTAATAGATAAGCTATTCTTGATAAAACAATTATTTATACAATGATTTAATCCAATCAAATAAATTCAATTAAAATTGATAATTAAAATAACTATAATAAATCACGATAAAATAAAATCACTTTAAGTTAATGATTTAATATAATTATAACAAATGATTAATTTTGATTACATTTAATTAATTAAACTAAATTATTATATTAGTGGTAATGTTCATGCCATGTTTAACAGAAGCAGATGAGTTACATTTCAGACAGTTGGAGAAAATTCAAGTCAGACAAGACGGCCCAAATTTTCAACAACTAGGTGGAGTCAAAGTCTTCTACTCCTATTTTCCAGGAAAGTTCACATTCCTGTTAAATGGGATTGGGATACATTTTGGGTTAGAACATTTTTTTCCAGTAGATGTCAATGGCACCATTCCACCTGCTCTTTCATTGCCTTGTAATTTTCTCTTGTTGTTGGACCAAGTTGTTCATTTCTGAAGCGAGAAAGGTAACAAATTCTCATCCCCAGCTAGTGCAGAAGACTCTGCCTCATCCAGCTTCAATCTGTACGGCTCCTGCTAAAGGTACGATTTTGTGATCTTGAAACCTGAAACTATTGACCTTTCTGTGAAGGGAATCAGTTTGTCTTGTAAAGATCTCTGCTTTTTGTGCTTTTAGTATGCTAAGATAGTGTTTTCGATGGATCTTATTCCAGGTAAACGATTAAAGGGACTAAGAATAACCCACAGGTATGGACCCTGTTCACCACTTGGCCAAAGCAACCCATCCCTGTACTATCATCAAATGCTGAAGCAAGATCAATACAGAGTGAGCTCTATCAATTCCATAAAATCGAACAAGTATTCTCTCGGTGATATTCTGGAAGAAAAAGCAAGGCTGCCCGTTTCTGGCCGCTCAATTGGTGCAGGAAACTACGTTGTCACAATTGGTCTCGGCACCCCAAAACAGACCCTGAACTTAATTTTCGACACGGGAAGTGAGGTTACATGGGTTAGATGTCTGCCGTGTTCCGGGAACTGTGCACAACAACAAGGTTCCATTTTTAATCCTTTGAAATCTTCTACCTTCTCTAATGCGACTTGCACTACCTCCAAATGTGACTATAGCATCAAGTACCTGGACAAGTCATACTCTGAGGGTTACTACGGACGAGATACTCTTACAATTACAGATTCTGATACATTCCCAAGCTATGCGTTTGGTTGCGGCCTAAACAATAGTGACAGTTTTGGCACTGCAGATGGAGTTGTAGGCCTTGGGCAATCAGGAGGGCTTTCACTCATATCTCAAACAGCCTCAAATTTTGCTCAAATCTTTTGCTATTGTCTGCCTACAGTGGACAGTTCAACAGGATACCTTTTGTTTGGTGAAGAGGCACTTGAAGCTTGTCAAACTGAGACCTACACTCCACTTCTTCGCGACCCAAATTGGCCATATCTCTACTTTGTGAACCTCCTTGGAATACAGATCGGTAGTCAAAGATTATCTATATCTTCTGGGAGGTTAGGGACTATAATGGACTCTGGAACTGTCATCACTCGCCTTCCTTCCTCTGTTTTCGCTGCACTTCGCTCTGAATTTCAAGCTTCCATGTCAAAATATCCGGTTGCTCCCCCTGTGAAACCACTTCTGAATACATGCTATAACCTTGATGGTTATGGAAACGTGACAATACCGACTATGGTTTTGAACTTCTTGAGAGTTAATGTTAAGTTGGACCCTTCAGCAGTTGTCTGGCGAGAAAATGGAAATTCTCAGGTTTGCTTGGCGTTTGCTCCTAACAAGGATGCGAGCGATTTGATCATTATTGGTAATCATCAGCAACGAAGCTTAAGTGTACTTTATGACATCCAAGAGAATAAGGTAGAATTTGGGAATGGCAGTTGTGGCAATTGACAACGTTTTCTTAGTTGTAATGACTGCATTCTTATACAATTATTATTATGGAATAAGAATCAAAATGGATGCTGTGTTTGGATCTTTATTCTTAGCCTGTGTAATTGTTTCAATGTTAACTTGCCAACACTTAGATGTTTCAGTTGAAATTGAAGCAAAAGTCTTTAGGTTCTGCAAGCTTTAAGCGCTGAAATTACATGATAGTTCTTAAAGGCTTTTGACCATTTTTTCTCCAATACAGTTACGCATGGATCTTCCATGGATTTATTGTTACAAAAACCTCGGACTTTGTTCAGTACTAGGGACAGGCACCAGGTGCAAATCCAACTCTTCCATTACCAACATCATGAATCACTTCAAGAGTTTGTTGCTGTGTATTTCCAAATATGGAAATATCAGTATCAGCACCATTAGCTGCAAATGCTAGGCACGTAGTCTTCTCATTATACGAGATCATGACCCCCGTCGAAGGAATATTCACCTCCACACCCCCTTTGAAAAACACGCTAATCTTGGGTACATACACCGACCTATAACCAGTGAAATCATAACATGTGTCGAAAAGGGAAACTCCTTTGGTCTTGGGATACTTGGTCATTAGTGATTGAAATGCCGAGCTAAGCTTTGAGTACACAGATGGTGGCAGCCTTGAAATGACTGTACCCGAGTCGATGATCGTCTTGGCATTCGAGTAAACAGATGAATCTACTGGAAGTAGCTGACCGTCGACGCTGATTCCGGTGATGTCCAGAAAGTAAAGAGAATATCTTTGACTAAGAGCCGACAAAGGAGTGAATTTTGCAGTACTCGAGACTTGGCCACCGAAATTGAGGAAGCCAGTTGAGCTTGGTGATGATGGTAAGCAGTAAGAGAAAAGCTGTTTGTACTTGGTCGCAGTTTGTCCGACGAAGGATATTTTGGTGGGACCAAGTCCCAACAAGCCAGCGAATCCTCGGAAAAGGCCACGGTTGTTTTGGCCGCAGCCGAACACGAAGTTATCGATCACGTCCGATGATGAAATGGTCAGCTTTTCTGTAGCCAAAAATCCAACAGTGAAGCTCTGATCTCCATAACGGACTCGGTAAAGGCATGTTGGAGAAGAGCAGCTCCTCTCGCCACTGCCTGTAGAACAAGTACACAAATCATTTGGAAGTAAGTTTCAAGCGCTAGTATGCAATTTCAGATGAGGGTGTCAAAAATTTTGCTAGTATGCAATTTCAGATGAGGGTGTCAAAAATTTTCATATAAAACATCAATCTGCTGGTGATTTTCTTCAAGCCAATTTGCATTAGCAGAAAAGTCAACAACTGGACAAGCTAGTACGTACGTGACTCAGTGATTAAACTGCATGAAGGTGAAGAACATGTAACATTTTTGTATGAAGTGGACTTGGTTGGATCTAACTTTGGCCCCTGTTGTGGATAACAGTAGCCTAAGCATGGCTCGCACTGAGTCCAAGCTATGCTACTTCCGGTGTCAAATATGAGTGAGTATTGCTTCGTTGGCGTGCCAAGTCCAACAGTGACGACATAGTTGGCTGCGCCTATTGTTTTGCCGGACTTGGCAGGTACTGTCGTCTTCATGTCTAAGAAAGTAGCACGATCCCTCTTGGAGAAGCTATATTGATTATGAAGAAAGTTCACTCTTTGTTGGTCTTGAAGGAAGATGTCAGCTTCGGAAGGAGATTCTATTGCTTCTTGTCCATTGCATGGACCGTACCTATGAACTACCTCCAAAGAGGAGCCTTTCCTTCCAGCTGAATCATAAATTTAGTCAGGTCAGGACATTTTCTTGTTTTTGCATACATATATGGAAAAGAACAACAAAGTCATGCAAAGAAATTTAAACAGCAGACCTTTTGTAGTTAATTTACCTTTGGAAGAAAATCGGTTGCAGACGGGCGATGGTACAAAGGAACTAACTTTAAGCTCGTGAAAATGGAGATTCTTCAGATTCCCTTCAAGGGCATCAATCTTCTTCAGTGTGAAGAAAGGGCAGAGGACAAGAAGAAGAGATGCATGGAGGAAACAGGTGGGGGAGACATTGGAATTTGTTGGAGCTGCCATTGGATGAGCTGTGCAGTGTCCTAGCTAGTCTGGTCACCCTTATATAAGGATCATTTACTGAAGATAACAATAACTAATTGTTTTATTGCTGGAGGAATATGCAGATTTGAGTGGTGAATGTGGAAATTTAGATGAGAATTTGGTGGGTGTGGAAAAGTCTCTCTAGTTTGATTGAAATTTCAACCACGAAGCATAGTCAGTTCCCACTTGCCTTAGAACAAAGGTATAACCAGTAACCTATGATGACGGCTAGGAATAAATATTAGTATAGAGAAATAAACAATTAAATAAGACAATAACAATCAATTAAAAAATAAAACATTAAAATTTTATGCGATTTGGCTAAAGTTTTAAAAATAGGACAGAAAGTTAAACCGATAAGATAAGAGGATTAAATTTAAAAGATTTAACTGTTATTAAACTATTATAAAATTGGTTAATAAATAAATAAAATTAAAGAATTCAAAATATAATTGAAAGAGATCGTTCTTATCCATTAAAAAATTTTGAAGTTTAATTAAAAAGATCGTTAAATAACAATTAATTAGTTTATAAAAATGTATTAATTTATGAAATGTGATCTATTAATTAATAAATTGATCAATTTTTAATAATAAAAATTATTAAAATAAATCAAACTGAAAAGTTTAAAATTTAACTGATGAACTGGTCAAATCGATTTATTTTTTAACAATTAGATTTGGTTATATTTATTTCAAGGAAATGAATATTTGGCACATGATTTAACACTTAAATCCAATAATCTTATACACACTCAGAATCTCTCAAAATAATGCAGAAGACTCTAATTATAGCAGTTTAAATTACATAAACTTAGGAGCTGCTAATCTAAAAGAGTGTGCTTACTAATATCAATTCAATGACATCTAAATTTCGTACCCATAAAATTGTCACATTAAGGCCACGCATGAAAGGAGCCAACTCCTTCATTATATCACACCACTCGTTATCACGTAGTCTTCAAATCCTAATTGATTTGACTTTTTCCAGAAAACCAAAAAAAAAACCAGTTATTGAATAGGAATGTCCTCTCCGTTCAATTCACATAGACCTTGATGACCATTTTTTTTTATGAGCTCACTCTGACGATATAAAAAGCTCTTAGCTAGTACGGAATATAAAATTCAACTCATCAAATTTTCTGTTCTAATTATTCTGTAATAAGTCTAAGTATATTTTATTAAATCTCATCCATATATTTAAGTAAAGTCTACGTAAATATGTGATTGAGATTTAATGGAACAATATGATAAGAATATCATAACCAAAATAAAAGATATGATCCCAAAATTGAAGGCTTAAAATTCGGTATCTGAGCATATCGATTTCGTAAAATTTCTAAAAACAATTTCGTAATTTACCAATATTTCAAAAAATTAGAATGAAAGTTAAATTGATAAGAAAAGACATTTAAGTATTTAAAGTTTAAAATATTTAATCGATATTAATCCGTCACAAAATCAGCTAAAGATTCAATAAAATTAAAGAATTTAAAATATAATTAAAAAAGATTGTCCTTATGTATTAAAAATTTTAAATTTTAATTAAAAAATTGTTAAAATAAAAATTTTATTTATTTTAATTTGAAAAACTTTTTAATTTATAAAAATGGATCGATTAATTAATAAATTAATTAGTTTTTAACAATAAAATTATTAAAGTAAATTAAACAGAAAAGTAAAAAACTAAACTAAAAAAATAGACATTTCTAAGTATTTACACTTAAATCGAATAAACCAATTTAATTTTTTAATAATTGCAATTTACTACTAAGGATGTAATTCTTTCGACATTTGTATTACAAGAATCGGAACTCTAACATTCTTATAAAATATAGAGTTGAGCAACTAAAAAGAGTTTCGATTTACAAAGCAATTAAAAAAAGTCATTTAATTAACTAAAGAGAAAAATATTTAAAAAAAATCAAATACAAATTGAAAAGGGAAGCTTCCTTTACAAATCATTCAAATGATAATTGTCTATTAATGTTATATAATCATACTACCCGCAAATATTGTATGTAATATTTCTTTTGTATTTTATAAAGAAACTGGTTGAGAATTTTTAAGTTAAACATAAAAAGAAAATTATTGACTTGAAATTATGACTTCTAATTATAAAAGAGTAATAGTACTACTAAAATTTTTGTTTTATAAGATTGAATAAACTAATAAAAACAGAAATTTACATAATTGCTATAGGGCAAAGAGTAAGGAAGTCAAAAAAAAAAAAAAAAAAAGCCGTGAATTTAAAGTTGGACAAGAAGGTTTTGTCCCATTTGATATAAAGTGGGAAGACCAAGAAGACCACGACTCCGAGTCAAGTTGCCGTAAACCAAACGCTGATGGCTTCATTTCTCTACTTTCTCAGCATGGCCCAGTAGCTGCTCTTAAGTCGTGATATTGCGCCCCATGAAGTTGTCAGCTTTCTTGCAACTTTGATGATGATAAGCTATGTGACTTACTTTATTAATTTATTCGTAGGTATGAGCAGCAGAAAGTAGAATATTACTGTTAAACTCTCTTGCTGACTGTAAACGCATTTACTTGACCTGACTTTAATTACAATTTCTGTTAAATTCTCTAATAACGTTTTGTAAAATATTATTATTTTTGATAGTTCAAGTTTTTTCTATGCATTAATCTCTCTTCAGGCGTTCAAAAAAAAACAATATTTGTAACCAAAAATATCATCATCCACGTTAAGCTTTCAATATAGATGATAAATTAGCAAAGTGTCACTGAGATATGGATGGATGAAGGCGAACTTTGAAATAATCAATAAAATTATTTTTTGTAATCAAAAGATTATAAGTTTAAGTAATAAAAATAATTTTTTTTGTAAAATATAAAAGAAAAATTGTGTATGATTGATGAATTCCTTCGATTATCGTGTAAAGTATAGAGCCTTATGCGAAGATAAGGATAATAGTTGGAGAACTTATTTTTCTTACAAACTAACTTAGTTCAGAAAGAAGAAAGGCAAATTTTTAGACTGAAGTGATCCATCTAAAGGCCTCTTCTTTCCTAGTTTTACTTGTTATTAGTTCTGTTACTCTCCCATGAGCATTATACAACAAAACATCCTTAAATTTACATAAAATAAAAAAGGAATTGGTTCATCTGGTTGTACTCTTCCTACACTTTGATCATAGCATTCAACTTTCATCTACTTGTTTAGATTTTACTATGCCTCAAGTTGGCATTATCGAGACTACGAGATTTAAAGTTTGTAGGATAAAAATCTGGAGATTAGTCGGCCATGTTTGACCTACCTTGATCAGCCTGTGACTTCACAAACTCAGCCAACAACACAAGCAAAGAAAGACTATTTAGTAGCATGTCAAGTAAAGAAGTCCACAGCACAAGCAAAGAAAGACTCACTGGTTGAATAATATTTCCGCCAGCATCATGACAACCTATGCAAGCACGTCGAAACAATACAGTTCCCTTTTCTATGCCAGAGACTTGTGCCAGGGACACTGCATAATCATCATTCTAATTAACAAACTAAACAAAATCAACTAAAAATAATATACTGGTTCAAGTCATGCTACTAAATAGATCTTTAGATACCTGATTCATTGTGGACTAATTGTTTATTTTTAAGTTTACTACAATCAAGCTCTATCTTAGGGCATAAATTAGAATTCCTGTGGAAATCTGAATTGTGAAGTTAATATTTTCAGGGTTCATGCATGAGAAAAAGTGTAGTGCATGGTTGTTTCTATAATACCGTCCAATATAGCAAAATGCACCTAGAGTTCACCAAGTAATAGTGCTTCTGTTAAATCATTAATGGCACATCGAGAATCAGGTGGAAGAAGAGGAGGGCATTTTTGTAATTAGAAGTTTTGTCTGTAATACGTAAAGGTACCTTAGTTACGTACCCCGGATCAAACATGAAAGGGCAAAATACAAAGAAATGCGAAATGTACCTGATTTCGGTTCTAAAACTTCAAACGAGTTTAGCCATAACGAGCTCGAATCTACCACCGTCTTCACGGGATTCCATCACCGGGACGCGTGCTAGGTCTTTCTACAGTTTTCTCAATACGTAAGCTCTCTTAATGGGTAGAGATTCCCTGTGCTTATGATTAATATGAGCAACTAAAAGAGACCATAACATATATATATAGCTCCATATTGGACTTTCCCATCACAAGGCCACTATAGACTAGGTCTATACTAAAAGGGATCCATTTTTTACCCGAACATCAAACCATTAATGTAGATCATTTATTGGACCACTTTATTACCCTTATCTGGATCAAATTACGTAACTTAACCGATAATTTATTTAAAGCCAAAATCACAATTAATAACTGTCCACTATACGGGAAAATGACAAAATTACCCTTATGGGCAAAAATGTCTTATAATCTCCCCTTTGGACAATTATTAATTGCAGTTTTATTCAAGTTTAAAACAATTTAAAAACTCGGTTAAGCTACGTACTGTATTAGTCAACTACATTAGAGAAGTTTTATGTTCTTCAACTGAATGCTAAACTGCATTAGAGAACCTTTATGAGATTAAATAACCTATATCTCCTATGTCATGTGAAACTTTAAGGATATATCCGTACAAAACTGTATGTGTTTAATGACATAGGCTCATGGTCAATCTTTATAAATGCCCAATGACCTTTAAAATACTTAAGACCAACACAAATCTTAAGGCTTCCATATGTATTATGACAATATATGATAACATGTATTACTGAAGATAAACAATGATCATCTTTAATTAATGAACCATCATACCATCATAATACATCAAAATATACAAATGTACATGGAGCAAACATAACGATCTTTTAACTAATAGTGTCTAAGGACTTCAAAACACCTATACTGTATACTTGTATTCCAAACACAAGTGGGCAAAATCCTTTAGTTAAAGAATTGACTTATAGTTTCTCAGTCTTTAAATGCTCTAAACCTTAATGTCACATTTTTGTATCAACTACTTTATGATTAAGAATTTGATCTCAAAATGCTAAGACCCTGTGATATTCAATGTTGTTATTAAACAACACATAAGCTTGATTATCACAATATAACCAAATGGGTTTAGCCACTGAATTGACAAACCGTTAGTAAAGCAACCTTATAGCATGCACTATGCATGTGTAGTTGAGGAAGTCACCCGTGTCTTATTGACACTCTTCCATGACATTTTACCATCTGCAAACTTAAACCGTAACCTTAAGTGAACTTTTGATAATCCAGACACATAATTTAATTTGAATCTAAATTCCCTACGAGGTTTAGTCTGTTGATTTTTATATATGTCAACATATAATCCTTGATTTCCTTTGATATCTCAATACTCGCTTGATTGGATTTCAATGGTCTACATCTGGGTTAACCAAATACTGATCAAACAATCAAACAATAAATGCAATGTCCTGCCTAGTACATAACCGAGCATACGTCAGGCTATCAACCGTACTAGAATACAGAACATTCCTCATAACCTTTCTCTTTACTTTATTCTTTGGATGTTATACCAAAGATTATCTCTCATTATGAGAGATAGGTGCTGCAACAGGTTCACAGTTAACCGTATTAATTCTTTGTAACATATACTTAATGTATGCTCTCTATGAGAGGTATAATGAGTGTTAAGATGTATCTTGGTGAACCTGAATACCTAGGACAAAAGATGCTACATCAATGTCTTTTATGTCAAAGTTTTGGACTAAAAGTTGCTTAACCTCATACAACAAGGTCAAGTAATTTGACGTGAGCAATATATCATCCATTTGCAATCATAGGAAGATAACTTTGCTCCCCCTAACCTCATAGTACAAGTATCTTTTTAACTTTATTTTCCATGAAGCTGAAAGAGGTAACAACCTCATCAAATGTAAGGTATCACTTTCAGGAGGT
Organism: Erythroxylum longipes; assembly: GCA_027563885.1. Lineage (NCBI taxonomy): Eukaryota > Viridiplantae > Streptophyta > Magnoliopsida > Malpighiales > Erythroxylaceae > Erythroxylum > Erythroxylum longipes. Next base: position 30,059,999 of record JAOQMS010000003.1, on the reverse strand, counting down.
TTGATGTAAATAAAATATTGATCTACATAACGCGCAAACCATGTCAGTTCCATCTGGATCTTGAAATCCTTTAGGTTGTATCATATAGACCACTTTATAAAGGTTTTTATTCAGGAAAGCGGTTTTGACAACCATATAATGTAAGTCTATATCATCATGAACTACAATTGCCTTAATCACTCAAAATGTATTTAACAAGGATACAAGAGAAAAGTAACATTAAAGTCAACCTTTCACCCTGAGTGAACCATCAGGTAACTGAGCTAGCCCATAAACCGCTAAACTTTATCCTGAAATCGTTTAAGTCTTAAAACTTAATTTATAACTGATGGTTTACAAGTCCACTGCAAAATCAACTAGCTCCCAGATCTTAATATGCTTCATGGCTTGCATCTCAACAGTCATTGCAACCCACCACACTTCCATATTAGGTTCAGAAATAGCTTCTGTAAAAGTAATTGGATTTGTAACATGTCTTATATCATAGTCCTATTCATCTAATGGACTATAATAATCAGATGGGATAACAGGTTATCTCACTTCAGTGGATTTTCATAACTGTATTAAATCTTGTATCCCTAGGAACCTCTATGTGTACAGGTATGAGTTCCTGTTCCTATACAGGCACAGTACGAAGACCTAAATCTACCAAATCTAAATGTATGAGTGATGGCTACATAATAACTATAGTATCTACCCTGTTATCATCTGAAGGGTCAAAGGGCTCACCATCATCATAGACATTATATTCTAGAAGCTTAGTTGTTTGTGATTCCATTATTCTGTTCCCTCCTTCTCTACAGTAAGATCTGTAGCCTTTCGAGTGGTCAGGATATTTTACTAAATAGCAATGACCATAATAAGCTAGCAATTTTTCTTTATAAGGATTATACCACTTCAGTAGGGTAGCCTCATACACGAATGTGTGCAAGGTTGGATTTTCACACTTTTGAATAATTAGGTAAACTAGTCTTGTTCTACATTGACTTTTATAAGTCCTTTAGGGTGCAATTATATCTTTCGGCAATACATCAGTTTGCTCAAGACTATTCGATACAGTGAATCAAGTTACTATCCTAACCGATTTCATATATCTGAAAAACGAACCTTTTTAAGTCCTGAAACACCATGTTTGCCACGATATTCTCCTCTATGGTCAAATCTGACATTCTGAATGGATTTTTCCAATTGGTTCTCAACCTTCATTCTTTAAGCCAGAACTCATAACTATAATGGGAATATTCATAACAAATGTCATAATACTTTTGGAATTGCAAAATTCAACTGTATGAGGTTTTTTTATATCTTTATATATCAAACTCAACAAGTCAAAAACATAAGTTGACCTTAATATCCTTATTAGTCAACTTACCCTTATAATAGTCAACACATGTTCCCAGATTATCATAATCTAGAATTGAGAGAATGATTTCCTTAATCAATCTCTTAACCCTAGCTCTGGAAATGTGGCTTGAACTTTTATGCTACATCATATATGACTTTTCATTCATCAGGGTCCTTCATTTCATAACTTGTTCAGTAAGATACGAAGAAGCATATATCTAACTCAGGGTAAGACACGTTCTATATAAACCATACGATAAGAAAGTTGCACCATTATGTTTTACATTAAACACAACTATACAACAGAAATATTAAATACAAAATGTCAACCTTCTTTGTCCAAAATTGATCCAAAGATCAAAAATAAAATGTGTCATGTAAAAACCAAAATGAATCTTGCAACAAGATGCAGTACATACATCCCCTATAGATATTATTTCCATTTCTTCATTATTGTGAACCATCAGTTTCTCCTTCCCTTTATTTGGCTTTATCCTGGATATAAACCTCTGCATTGCGAAAGCACCTTGGTCAGATACTCCACTATATATGCACCAAGTACTTAATGTTATTATTGCAAATCAGATTCATAAATTGACAAGCCAAGAAGTTATTTGATAGTTGCAGTCTTTCCTTTTAGGCCTTATATTGCTAGATACTTTATGTCCCTATGACCTTTACCAGTACTGGATTGACCAGCATCAGCATGTGGAGAAGATTCAAATTTTCTACCTTTAATCTTAGTGAGCTTTATCTTTTCTTTCCCTTTAGTTGCATCGAGCGTTGTAGGAGTAACAAGCTTGAGTTTCTCCCCCTCAACAGCGCAATGGGAAATCAAAGTATTGAAATCCTATTCCTCATCCTGTGAATAATATCTCATCACCAGATTACTAAACTCTGGAGGAAGTGTATCCAAATTTTGGTGAACTATAAAGACATCAGGAAGATAAATGTTTAGCATCTTCAGTCTACTGTGAAGATAGATCATTCTTGATATGTACTCCTTTACTCCTCTTTTCTCCTGTATAATTTATGGAGAATAATTCTTTATTAAAGACTATTGTCTCAACACTAGGTGAGACTGTGTACCTCTAGGAGACATTACTAAGAAATTACTTTGCTATGTTTGTGTCCAGAAGTCCACTAGGCAGATGGTTAGGTATGGATTTCTTAATGGTCATAATATTTAATCCGTTAGACTGATCCTGAGCTTCATAGGTTGCTTTATGAGCTTTCGAATTCATAGATGTAGGTGGAACCGCAACAACTTCAGTTCTTTTCTTTGTATTGAAACCGGTCAGGGTTTCAATGATGAGATTGATTTTATTGATCGAAAAGGTGACCGTAAAGTAACTTTGATTAGATCAGCACAAATGTAGGATAACAACAATACTGAAAGCTATTAAACAGTATCTTTCCTAAAAATTTGATTACACATATTATGAAACGCCTTTGGGCTGAATACATAATATATTCAATTAGACCTCCACATATAAAAGCGACCAGAGTACAAACCATCAACTCTCATGATACTACTACCTTTAGGTGAATAGATCATTTGAGCAACGACTCTCCTCCATCTAATGTCTTTATGACCATCTCAAAATGTTATATAAGGCCAATGCCTTTGGACAGAATAACCAAACATAAAATCAGAGACATCCCCCAACATGTAAGTAGAACAATTCAAAATACTGACTTGAAAGGCTGCTTTGGTGACCACATTCTCATCAGTACTCAAAAAGTCCACAAACACAAGGGATACATATTTATGTTATCCTTACGTTCTTTATGGGCATATGACGTGACAATGTAACTTAAATGGAAAACCCGAATGCACATTCTCATTGCACACACTCGCGCTGAAAACATTCTCTGAAAACTTCATTTGAGACTTTCGTAAAAGAAAAATCTCAGTAGAGTGACCATCGTGCATTACTAGATATTTAATCGACCGTTCGAGACATAAGAACCTCATGTATCTCCCTTATGGCAAGTTTGTTGCACAAAAATTCATTCAAGAATGGCTTAAGAATGTCTTTGTTTCTTTTCCGATTTACTATCATGCAATCCCAAATACTAAACATGAGATCCGAGACACGAAAACTTGAAGTATCTGCTTTATGTGATGTCTAAAGCATGAAAATTCACTCTAAATTGGATTCAGAACATCTTAATTCCTTTTTCTGGAGTTAAACTTCAATTTATTACTAATGTAATAAATCCTAAAAAATGAAAAAACCACTTTATAAATTTCTCGAATCCGAAAATTGACCCAAAACACCCTGAGACATCCTTACGAAAAATATGAAATTTTTGTGTTTTTTTTCTCAGATTTCACTATAACAAACGCCCTCAACCAACCACGCGCCCGACGTCTTCTAACTACTTGCCTGAAAATGGTGATTTTCAGAGAGTTTTAGGATTGTTTTTTGACTTCCTAGGCTCGTTTTCAACCCGTTTCTCAAGGTTAAACACACGTATACTATTTTCATGCAATAAAACGCAAAAAAAAATCGAGAAACAGAAGTCAATTCTCTGAAAACCTTATGGAGAGAAAAACCAAAAAATTCTCGATTTTTAACCATCCGATCATGCCACTGCTCTAATACCACGTGTAATACATAACGATACCTCAGTTACGTACCCCAGATCGAACATGAAAGGTCAAAAAATAGAGAAATGTGGAATGTACCTTATTTCAATTTTGAAACTTCAAAGAAGCTTTCCGAAACCGTAACGAGCCTGAATCCACCGCCATCTTCACAGGAATCCATCATCAGGACGATGGCTAGGTCTTTCTATAGTTTTCTCAATACGTAAGCTCTTTTAATGTGTTAGAGATTCCTTATGCTTACAATTGATATGAGCAACTGCAGGAGACTATAATCTATATGTATAGCTTCTATATCAGGCTTCTCCATCACAAGGCCGATATGGACCAGGTCCACACTAAAAGGGATCCATTTTTCACCCGAACTTCAACCCATTAACTTAGATCATTTATTGGGCCACTTTATTACCCTTATCTGAATCAAATTATATAACTTAACCGATAATTTATAGAAAAGCCAAAATCACAATTAATAATTGTCCACTATATGGAAAAATGACAAAATTACCCTTAGGGGCAAAAATGTCTTACGCTATCAATTTAGTGTGTGGTGGATAAAGAGTCACTTAACTGGAATATGGCAGATGGGAGATAATGCTATGATGGCAGCCATTAGAGGAGGAATCAAGCCCTTGATAAGCTTTACTCATTTTTGAACTTCCACTTGCTCACCTTTTCCCTTTAATATAAACATTCCTCATCTTCTTAAAGGCCTGAAGTGTCACACACAAGCTACTAGAGACTAAGAAAAGAAAGAAATAGAACAGATGTACCTTTGTGAAGAGGGAATTGGCTATATAGCCTCCACAGCCACAGTTCACGCATAAGTTCCACATTTTGGTTTCTGATTTGCGGGGACAGTGACTATAGTTTTGGTAAAAATAAGTGAAGCAGCACAGTAGATGCTAGTCTTTGAGTCAGTTAAGCTTGGATTAGAGTCCTAAGGATTTCTTAAAGTGTATAAAAAGGATGGCAACAGGCTCAGTCCCTCGTAGAAATTTAATTTATTTAGGAATCATTGGTCTAATTTAATTTTTTCAAGAAGTTGGAAATTTTATTTTAGATTATGAAGATCAATAACTAGAATTAAACGAAGCTTGATATTTTATGCATATAATTTGATTATGAGTGCATAAGTTGCATACTTTATTTATATGGTTGATACATGTATATTGGATGCATGATAAATTGTTTGTTTTATATATATGATATTTTACATGCAATTTTGTGATTGATGAGACAAATGAAATTAAAATCTCTTGTTAAAATATTAAGTACACGTTGAGATCGTGATTGTTGCCTTCTATTATTGTAAGAATATACCGGAGTTCTGTTTATTGTAGGCTTGTTGAGCAAACTCAAGGCCGCTTTAACCCAAACATGTTTAATCTTATGATAATGGGTTTTACTTACCTAAATTTGTGTGATTTGGATGAGCAAACTCATGATCACATGAATTTAGAGGAAGGGTTAGGAAAAATATATTAAATATGTTTTGGTAAGAGTTATCACCTAGCGGATCTAGGAGTCACATGAGATGTGATTGATAAAGTTGTTTTCTACCTAATTTAGGTCTAGTTAGTTTGTTGAGCAAACTCAAGATCGACTATATTTGAATAGGATCCTAGCCCGCTAGAAAGATTAGAGTATTCTTTCCAAATAGTAGTGAGGGATATTATTTCAAATAAAATAGTGAGAGTAACCAAATGCATGATTAAATTCCTAATTTTATTTGATAGTCATGACATATAATTGATTACTTTTTTCTCTTACACTTATATTTTGTTCTTAGTGGAATTTACCTTATTTAGTATAATTGATACTAAGTTAGTGAACCAAAGTTCTGTTGAGAAGTTTTCTTAAAAGTTAGATAGAAAATTATATGTCCATTATGTTATTATGCTATAATCCCTGTTGAGGATTCAGTGACAAAGTTTTAGAGATACGTCAAAATCATATAGATGACAAAATGTATTGAAATTTTAAGTTAACTAATGTCTCATAAACTTTGATAACAACATGTAAGACATATGTCAACACTTTGATAGCAAGATGTAAGAGGTTGCATGGAGTAGAGCTGAAAGGTATAATATCTTGTTGGAATTGTTCCATTTAATTTAGCCTATTAAAAGCATAACTATGGACTAAAATTAAAGGCTTTGTTATAGTATGATAATAGTTGTCATAAGAAGAAAATGATTGCATGACTTTTCTTACCTATACGTGATATGATAAAGATCATATATATTTCTAATTCATGCTGATGAGTATTTGATACTGAATTTAGATTCAACATTATTATAATGTTCAAAGCATTATAGGAAATAGATTGTTAAGTAAAAGTAGTTGATCCAAGTTTATGCAAATATTTTGTATATGTATTGGATCAAAGGAGACTTATGCTTAACATAAATGGCAAGAATAAAAATTTGGATAACTAAGACAATCCTTTTATGCCATGTTAGTTAAATCAACAAAACGAGAATCATAAAGTTACATACAAGGATATGTGTATCCATTTAATTATGAATCATATGAAACTTGTGAAACTTATTAAGTTGAAGAATAACCAAATCAACCTTTGGTGAAAGGATGATGATGATATTGAATTGTTAAATCTTATACATGTGATGTATTGGATAGAATAACAATTCATAAAATTGATAATAATTATGTTTCTTTAGATTACTAATGACTTTATGTGATATAGTCACACGTATTAAATGAACTAATGATTTGAAATTTTGAAAAATTCAAATTGTTTGAATCTAAGTAGAAATTAAGTATTGAGTATGTTGAAGCATTTCGATGAGATCGATTTGGTGAGTTTTAAATTTTTAGTTATCTATAGGGAATGAGATTCTCTAGTAAATACCTTCATAACTAAATTCATAAGAGTATAGATTTATGTAAGGAGTAAAATATAATATAAGATATTGTATGATACTATATTATTTCTTTTATAGCTATGCTTAGTACAGTAACTTACCTTTAATAGTTCCATTTGAATAATAAGCAAGATTCCATATTAAATATGAAATGCTAAGTCTTTGAAAGAGACAAAGTTAGTGATTTAAGGATGTAATGCTTAGTTGAAACATACATTATCCATTGAGTTTAGAACTAAATTGGGTAATAAAAGGTTATGAGATATCCAAAGAGTTGGATATAATCTTACAGACTAATTGAACGAATTTTTTGATTCAATATATGTTTATAAGAGAATAGTTCTTAAGATAAGTAATGAAATTAAGATGAAATTTGAAAGGTTCAAATCTTATGATAATACATCTAATTGCAACTATTGTCTTTATTGATACATTTGACGTATAGTTGAAAGGTATGAGACATTAAAACATTCACTTTCATGATGAATTCAAAGAGTTTACTTTGAAGATGATTGTAAATTTATCATGTCTATAAGAAGGTCAGTGGGAGTATAGTTGTCCTCTTCAGTGGGAGTATGTAGAGACAATGCTCACAGAGAACAACAATTCTAACTTTCAATCGTTGAAAACATAATTTTCTAAGAACAACTTTTATTGGATATGAAAAGGTGACAACTTAATTGTAGATATTAGATTAATAAAGATAGATTGGACGTTGTTAACTTTTTCTAAGTCCAAGTATATAAATAATGTACTAAAGATGTTTAGTATTTGAGATATCAGATAGTTGTGAAGTATTAAAGATATCCATTACTCTATGTGTGAGTTGATATTTGAGTTCAAGATGATAAGGATATAACTTTAAAAGTAAATCCTAATTAAGGTTTATTTACTTAGAACAATATCATTTAGGATTGGAAAGGTTCTAATGTAGCAATTGCTTGCTAATTAAGCCATAATACATTTTTCATTTAGTGGAAATGATTAATCAGATCAATAAGTTCTTTAGTGAACTTGATATAATTCCTTACATTATTTAAGACAGTAATGTACTGTTAAACATTAGAGCTATTGGGCATTCATAAGGAGATAATGTCTCATTAAAGATCCAAGAATGTGTTGAGGCAAACTTTCTTAATTATGATGATAATTAAGATGAGAGTTGTAAGATTTAAGCAAATACTCACTATAGAAAATCTTATATAATTCTCTTATTAAGCCACTATCCTAGTAGTAGAATAATTGTCATATGGTGATATGGTATGAGATACTTAAATGATTGGCTTAGTGCAAGTGAGAGATTATTGGTTTATGCCCTACAGCCAATCGCTTTAGTTGTAGTTTAGTGACAAATTATTTAAAGGCATTCTTTATCTTGTACATGTTTTGATGTATATGATAAAATCTATGGGATAATTATACATTGCAAATGAAATTATAATGAGATTATAATTATGATATTCATATTACATTTATGTATAATTCCTAAATGTTCTTAGTCATTATTCTATTAAGATTGGACATTAATAGAAAGTAAAAAGACTAGCACATGCTTTGTTTTTCCTTATGAAGGAAGTAGTCGATCTCATAGGCTAAATTATAGACATATTTAAACAAACGTGTGGGTGCTTATTAGATAACAAGTTTACTGAACAGACCCGATATGAGAAATACATTTGGAACATTACTTGTACGTCTATGGAATTCTCATTGTGATGATTATATAAGTGATCCTTTAACTTGAGATCATCAAAGTTATCTTGTATGAGGATTGTTATGTTTTGATACTACTTACGATCTATTTAATCATGGGTCGTTTAATCGGTAGTCATTGGATGTAACATGAACTATATAGAGGTAGTTGAGTGATCAAGATAGGATTCATCACTCTAAAGTAATTAGGGAGAATGTTTCGCTGTTCTCAATTAGTATTGATTCAAGAAATCCTCAACTAAGGTGAAATGATGCTTTGTAAATAGTTTACAAATGTCATTAATTAAATCGATAGCTTATGGCGGAGAACTAATATGATTAGACTCAAAATAGAGTAAACATTAATTTCATGCTCTATGTCTAATCGAAACATTGTATGATGAAAGGATTGAATTATACAGAAAAATCATATACGGAAAGATTAGTCAACACCACTTTGACATTCCTAAATATTTAAGTGGTCATGACGCGTTGCTAGATGTCAATCTTGATTTATGATTATAAATCGTTTAATTAGAAAATTAAAGATAAATTAAAAAAGTTTTAATTTATCTAATTATAATTATGAATTATAATTATAATTTATAATCATTGCCAACATATTTGAAAACCTAATAGGTCTCACATATAGAATGAGTTGAAGAGAGCAAAGTTAATTTAATCAAGTTAGACTTAATTATAAAATTTTGAGAAATTTTATGATTAAATATGAGATATTTAATAAATAAGGATCAATATGAGATATTGAATCTTATTTGGGCATAATTGGTATTTAATAAGAATTATTTGTAATTCTAATTAAAGTTTAATTGAAATTAAAATTTAATTTCAATTAAATTACTAAAACGTCTAAAGCTTATTATAAATAGGCGTAAGCTTTATGGAGCTAACATTTCTTGCTTAACCCTTTCTGTAAGAGTTACAGAGTTCTCTCAACTCATTATGTGGATACCTTAGACGCCGGACATTTGTGTGGCTACGGTGGCTGAAGATCAGTTTCGGGAATAGTTCGAGGAATACGATAAGATAAAGATCAAGCTTCAGAATAAGGTACGAATTAAGTTTCCATTTTATTATGATTTATGTTAATCATTTTATAGAATTAAAGAGATCATGGTTTTTAGGAAATCAAAAATTGAGAAAAAGTTTCGTAATTATAACAATGGCCAAGGTCAGGCCAGAGGTCCAATCAACTTAAGGCGGCCTGAGCACGAACTCAATCCGGTCACAATTGTACAAAATAACGTTATTTTACCTTGAAAGATAAGGGCTGAGCAACCTGAGTCAGAATCAAAGCCTTGGATCAGGCCTCGCCTCATTTGCCATCCTAGTTAAGGATGATATTGAGTTAGATTCTAACTTAATTTGGAATTTTCTTTATAAGTATTTGAGGTTTAAGTGGAGTTTGATTTTCAACTTAATCGAATTTGAGAAGTATGAAGTCAGTTTAGTTTCAAATTAAGTTTGATTATTTTCAAATTAATTTATATTTAATTTTAATTTATACTTAATATGTTTGGATTTTGGATTGGGCCGAATTAGGTTGTACATTCCAAATTCAGACTCGGCCAAAGTTTGATCAGCGCAATTATGTTCGTTAATCAGATCAAACATAAATGGCATTCTTATTTGTGATTACTTAATATTTTTTCTTAAATATAATTTAAAAATTTTAAATTAAAATAATTTAATTAATAAATTTTTAATTATTAAATAAAATAATAGATGAAATTAAATCAAATCTTTTAAATTTGAATTTAATTATGAATTCAGTTAGTTTAGGTTTTAAGTTTTAAAAGTTATTTCTTAAATATTATATTTATAAAATTTCAAACTATACTAAATATAAAGTATTGGGTACATTCTTTGGGTTATAAAGAGTAATGAATAATTGAATCCCTAATCCCCAAATTAAAGGTCGAACAACTAATGTGCGTAGGATTAGAAAATTGAATCCCTAATCCCCAAATTCGTTGTTGTTTACTACTTTATTCGGGCTTTGAATTGCCCAAATCGCCCATCAAGTAAATCCTAATCTTTAGTGATCAGGGCCTTCTCTCTTTTTTGATCGAGCGATTAAAATGGTGGTGTTACTAGAAGAGATAGTGCAATCTGTGGAACTATGGCTGACCTTGATGAGAAAGCAACCGCAACCATATGTGGATCCGAATTTGGACCCTGTGCTGCTGGTACCGGGAATCGCGGGTTCGATTCTGAAGGCAGTGGATGATGAGAATGGTCACGAGGAGAGAATTTGGGTTCGGATTCTTGAGGCTGATTATAAGTTCAGGGACAAGCTCTGGTCTCGCTTCGATCCTAACCTTTTTCCTGTCAAATATGGGGAATGTAAACCTAGTGGGAGTTTGGAGGGTTTCAATTGCACCTATCTTTTTTCTGTCAAACGCACTTTACATATTAGTTAAAAACGGTGTTCATGGGCTAAGTTCTTACAGCCTTACGAGTTTCTAAGAAGGGCTTATCAGCATAGCATCGCGAATCACATCGTATAGGTGCGGTGTTCTCTAGTCCAAAATTACAGAATGATGGTAATTCACTTAATGCTGTTTTTTTATTTTAGTTTTTAAATATTAAAATTAATCTTTAAAAAACTGAACAAAAAATTAAATATGTAAGACAAGCAATGTAATATTTAAAAGTTCAACGATGTCAGAAAATTAAATAAAATTGAAGAATTTAAAATAGGATTAAAAATATCGTCCTTATTTATTTAAAAAATTAGAATTTAAATTAAAAATTAGACTGTTAAATAAAAATTAATAGATTTATTTTAATTTATAAAAAATTGAGTAGTTTATAAAAATAACCGATTAATTAATAAGTTGGTTAATTTTTAACAATAAAAATTATTAAAATAAACTGAATCGAGAAGTTGACCGATTTAAGATTTTTATAGTTGTTCGATTTTTTAATCATTAATCAAAATAATTCATTCTTTAAACTTTATTGATCTCTTTTTGTTTTACTACTGTTCTTATCAAAAATCTTAGATAGAATTCAACTTGAACATTAGATAATATATGTGTCTAATTTAATTTCACATTAATTTTTTAGTTATATATGTTCCTAAGTTGTTTGTACAATGTCACTTGGACTTCATCCACTAACAACTTTTACAAAGATTATTGCTTCCAAACTACCCACTGTGACCTAAACTTGACTATGTTGGCTGACGACTTCATTTCATCAAGTAATCATAATTTTACTACACTGTTCCCTGGGGGGAATGAGTTTCTAACTGTGTTTTTCGGATCAATAACTCAAGCGGGATGCAGATTTGTGTTGCAGTTTTCGTCTCCCCTCCTACTGAATTCATGCCAAAAGTATAGAATATTCTCACTTACGGTGTTTGGAAGGTTTCAAAAACACCAGAATCTTTATTCAGATCTTTGAAACTTTAGAAAGCCGAAGAACTAATTATACACAAGAGGCTTTCAGCAGCTGATGAGTTACATTTCGGCCAGTTGGAGAAAATTCAAGTCAGACAAGACGGCCCAAATTTTCAACAACTAGGTGGAGTCAAAGTCTTCTACTCCTATTTTTCAGGAAAGTTCACATGCCTGTTAAATGGGATTGGGATACATTTTGGGTTAGTACATTTTTTCCAGGAGATGTCAATGGCACCATTCCACCTCCTCTTTCATAGCCTTGTAATTTTCTCTTGTTGTTGGACAAAGTTGTTCATTTCTGAAGCAAGAAAGGTAACAAATTCTCATCCCCAGCTAGTGCAGGAGACTCTGCCTCATCCAGCTTCAATCTGTACAGCTCCTGCTAAAGGTACGATTTTGTGATCTTGAAACCTGAAACTCTTGACCTTTCTGTGAAGGGAATCAATTTGTCTTGTAAAGATATCTGCTTTTGTGCTTTTAGTATGCTAAGATAGTGTTTTCGATGGATCTTATTCCAGGTAAACGATTAAAGGGACTAAGAATAACCCACAGGTATGGACCCTGTTCACCACTTGGCCAAAGCAACACATCCCTGTACTATCATCAAATGCTGGTGCAAGATCAATAAAGAGTGAGCTCTATCAATTCCATAAAATCGAACAAGTATTCTCTCGATGATATTCTGGAAGAAAAAGCAAGGCTGCCCGTTTCTGGCCGCTCAATTGGTGCAGGAAACAACGTTATCACAATTGGTCTTGGCACCCCGAAACAGACCCTGAGCTTAATTTTCGACACAGGAAGTGAGGTTACATGGGTTAGATGTCTGCCGTGTTCCGGGAACTGTGCACAACAAGGTTCCATTTTTAATCCTTTGAAATCTTCTACCTTCTCTGATGCAACTTGTGTTGGAAAAATACGCAAGATCAAATCTAAGCGCAGCGGAATTAATTTCAAAAATTTTTCACAGAATCAACTTTAACAGAATTAAATCGAAACATAAAACAAGAAATATATTAAAATCACACCTGTTTTGATTTCC
>JAOQMS010000003.1:30016451-30044431 GCA_027563885.1 Erythroxylum longipes | reverse complement strand
GTGAGGTTGGGCGAGTAGCAGGGGGGGCGGGGAGGGAGGGCTGGGAGGCTTAGGAGGGCAAGGCTGGGAATTCCATGCTGACAGGGTGGCTGGTTGTCAACATCTGTAAGGGATGAGAGCTAGAAGAGGAAAGAAGAAACAGTTCCCAGAAGGTGCAGTCAAAAGAATGGTAGAAGAGCATAAAGATTTTTGGGCGGGAGGAAAAATAAGGAAGACAAAGGCAAAAATGCCCTCAGAAGGAAGTGTCACTAGCACTCTCTCTCACATCGCACTCTTCCTATATTTTTCCAAAAGAGATTTAAATTGATGATTCTGAAAGTGTACCCCATTGTCACTGATTATAGTTCTTGGAACATCAAATCTTGAAAATATGTGCGTCTTGACAAATTTGACAACACTAGCTCCAGTGTTGTTTGACAAAGTTGTGGCTTCCACCTATTTGGATGCATAATCAACCGCCCGCAAGGATATATTAATTACCAAAGGATACTGGAAATGGTCCTATAAAATCCAGACCCTATACATCGAAGAGTTCAACCTCTAAATCGCTGACTGAGGCATCTCTTGCTTCCTACCAATGTTCCCTGTTCTTTGACACCTATTACATGTCATAACAAAAATTTTAGCATCCTTAAAAAGAGTAGGCCAATAAAAACTGGATTGTAAAACCTTTGCCACCATTTTGTTAGCACCATGGTGTCCGCCATAAGGAAAAGTATAGCAATGATACAGTACTAACTGCATCTCCTTATCAGATATATATCTTCTAATTATTCCATCAGCACACCTTCTAAAGAGCAATGGGTCTTCCCAAAAGTAATTCCTCACCTTAGATAAGAATTTTCTTCTCTTATGGTATGAATAATCACTCAGAATAATGTTAGACACCAGAAAACTAACATAATCAGCAAACCAAGGAACATTTTCCTTAACAAACCACAGATTCTCATTAGGAAAGGCATCATTAATCAGTTCAACTTACATCTTGTCACCTTGCTCAAGTCGCGAAAGATGATTAGCTACCAAATTTTTGGATCCCTTCTTGTCTCTAATTTCCAAATCAAATTCTTGTGGGAGTAAAATCCATCTGATCAACCTTAGTTTTGCATCTTTTTTTGTAAGCAGATATTTCAAGGTAGAATGGTCAGTGTAAACAATGACTTTGGACCCAACAAGATAAGATATAAATTTATCAAATGCAAAAACTACTACTAGCAATTCTTTCTCTGTAGTAGCATAATTAATTTGAGCACTGTTAAGAACTTTGCTAGCATAATAAATAACACATAATTTCTTATCCTATTTTTGTCCTAAGACAGCCCCAAATGCATAATCACTAGCATCGCACATCAGCTCAAAAGGGAGATTCCAATTCGGTGCAACCAATATAGGGGCTGAGGTAAGTTCCCTTTTTAACCTATTGAAAGCATCAAGACATTCATCAGTAAATTCAAAAGGGACTTCCTTTTACAACAAAGCACATAAGGGTTTAGAAATCTTGGAAAAATCTTTAATAAATTTGCGATAGAACCCTGTATACCCAAGAAAACTCCTTATTGCTCTAACCAAATTGGGGGGTGGTAATTTATTGATGACTTCGATTTTTTCTGGATCCACCTCTATTCCGTTATTTGAAATTTTTTAGCTTAGGACGATTCCTTCTTGTACCATAAAATGACACATTTTCTAATTTAGCACAAGATTGGTTTCTTCACATCTTTGTGGAACTTGTTCTAGATTGAACAAACATACATCAAAAGAAAACCAAAAACAGAAAAGTCATCTATAAATACCGCTATTATATTCTCCACCATGTCAGAGAATATGGACATCATGCAGCGTTAAAAAGTGACAGGAGCATTGTACAAACCGAAGGGCACCCTACGATATGCAAATGTACCATAAGGATAAGTGAAAGTGGTCTTCTCCTAATCCTCTGGGGCTATGGGAATTTAGTTATACCTTGAATAACCATATAAAAAGCAATAATAATCATGCCCCGCTAATCTTTCCAACATTTGATCAATAAAAGGAATAAGGAATTGATCTTTTCTAGTTGCTGCATTTAATTTCCTATAATCTATACAAACCCTCCACCCTATCACAACCCTAATGGAAATTAACTCATTACTATCATTAGAGATGACGATCATACCACCTTTCTTTGGTACCACTTGCACATGACTTATCTAAGAGCTATCAAAAATATGATAAATAATTCCTGCATCAAGTAACTTAAGTACCTCAGATCGCACAACTTCCTTCATGTTAGGATTGAGTCTCCTATGATTTTCCACACTAGGTTTGTGGTTTTCCTCCATTAAAATCCTGTGACCACAAATAGAATGGCTAATTCCCTTTATGTCAGCAATATTCCATGCAATAGTCAATTTATGTTTACGTAACACCTTTAATAACTTCTCTTCTTAAGAGGAATTCAAAGAAGAAGAAATAATAACCAGATATGTATTTGATTCTCCTAAGAAAACATACCTCAAATGAATTGGAAGTTGTTTTAACTCAGGTCTCGGTGGGCTTAATATGGAAGGTAACAATTTAGGTTTAGGAGGGCCTAACTCTTCAATTTGAAGTCTATACCTAAAAACATTACCTTGCAATCTATATGCATAGTCCACTAACTCATCATCCAATTCATTCTCATCTATTCCTAAAGCTAGGCATGTCTCTAAAGCATCATCATACATTAATTTAGGAATATATTCAAGTATAAGAAAATCAATTACGTCTATCATATAGGTGACTTCATAGAAAGAGGGTCCCTTTAAAAATTTGAAAATGTTAAACACCTCTTCCTTATCACTAACTCTCAAGGTCAGCTTACCATCTGGAACATCAATCAATGCTCCACCAGTGGCTAAAAATAGTCTTCCTAGTATTATAGGAACCTGCATATCGAAATTCATCTCAAGCACAATAAAGTCAGTTGGAATTATAAGCTTACCAACGTTTAATAGTAAGTCCTCAACTATACCAATAGGGTATCAAATTGATCTATCAACAAGTTGCAATGAAATTGTAGTTGGTTCGAGTTAACCAATTCCAAGCTTATTATAGAGAGACAAAGGAATAAGAGGAATACTTACACCTAGGTCACATTAGAGGCACCAAAGTGACAAGGAATAGTGAAACTCCCTGGATCCTTTAACTTCGGGGGTACTTTATTTTGTAAAATAGAACTACACTCCTCAGTTAAGGCTTCCGTCACAAAATTGTCCAACTTCTTTTTGTTGAAGATGATTTCCTTCAAGAACTTAGTGTAAGCAAGCATCTCAGCAAGTGCTTCAACAAAAGGGATGTTGATTTAGATCTTCTTGAAAAGGTTAAGGAATTTTTGAAATTTGGAATCATCATGCTTCTTCTTTACCCCTTGAGGGTATGGTATAGGTGGCACAAAGGAAAATTTTGAAATTGGTGAAGACTCCTTCTTTAGTTCGATTTTTTAGGCTCTTTTTCTTCATCCAAATTCACAATTCAGCGTCCTTGGTTTCATTTATCTTAGCTTCCTTCTCTTTAGAAATTACGCCTTCTACCACCTTACCACTCTTTAGAAGAAATGCCATACAATCCTGTTTTGGATTCACTTGAGTGTTGCTAGGTAGCTTTCCCTTAACTCTTTCACTTACCTCTTTTTCCACTTGAATAATTTGCACATCTAAATTTTTGATGGCATCTTGGTTGGACTGGATGTTCTGCTCCATTCTATTCATGGTTTGAGAGCTAGCTTGAAGACTTTGATCCATCTTGCTCATAAGTTGAGCAAACATATCTTCAAGCCTATCAACTTTTTCCTCCAAAAGGGAAGGAAATTATTGTTGTGCAGAAGATGAAGGCAGTGAATACTGCTGTTTTAGTGCCGCTTGGAACCCAGGTGGTCCCACTGGTTTTGCAGTCCTTTGATTTTCCATGAAAAATTTATATGAAACGTCCAACCTTCATTGTAGGTGTTTGAGAAAGGATCAAATCTCTGACCTTGTCTACCATTGTTTACATAGTTCACCTCTTCCTTAAGGATTGTTGCTTCAATGTTCTTACAACTAGCTTTTGTATGCCCAAATCTATCACTAAGAGTGAAAAGATCCCTACCAGACTTGTTGTCGTTCATCAATATATTCAACTTCTTATTTATCTCAGCAACTTGGTAGGCCATGTCAGATTTAGATCCCACTTCATTAAGAGTAGCAGCTTTGCTCCTAGTCACCTTACAATGTGAATTCTTCGTAACTTTTTTGAAAATATTCAACAACTTTTGGAAACTCAGGTTACTAATATGCCCTCCAGTAATCCACCAAAGTCTGATTGTGATCAGTGAGACCATAGTAGAAAAATTGAGTCAAAGAGTATGTATCAAATCCATGTTAAGGACACTGGTTAAGGAGATCATTAAATTGCTCCCATGCTTCATGAAAATGTTTTCTTTCTTTTTGCAAGAACCAATGTATCATCTTCCTTAGTTCGAGGGTTTTGCAGGTTGGGTACTACTTCATTATGAAAGTCTCCATTACTTTGCCCCAAGTATCAAAGGAATCCACCTCCAAGCTCAGCAACCAGTTTCTTGTTAATCCCTTCATGCAATAAGGAAAACACCTTAGCCTTAACTCATCTTCAGATAATCCATACAATGGACAAGTCTGAACTGTAGCATAGAAATCTCTCATAAAGGCTAGAGTATCTTCACTCAATATTTCATTAAATTGTGGCAATATAGATAGATGAATCTACTTCAGCTCATAATTCCTTGCGGCCGCAGTCAATCGATTGCAAGAAAGGTTGCCAGCAATAAATGACATCTGATAATCTCTAATTCTCCTTACCGCAGGATTAACAATCACCAGTTCAACCTGATTTCTTTCATTCATTGAATTGATCGTTCCCCATATCTTGTTCCCCATGCAGAATTAGATTTTGATTATTATTTGCCATCTCTCTTCTTCTTTGGGCGTTGTTCCTTCTACAAGTGCATTCAATTTCAGGATTTAACTCAATTAGCTGATCGTTTTTCAAATTTCTTGAATGCTTTAAGTTCATGCGGCTCCTGAAATAAAACAAAGAGAAAGGGTTTAAAAGTAACTAATGGAAGAAAAATTAAGGTAATTAAAAATAACTAGAATTAACAGTAGAAAATATAAGTTAGCCCTTGGCAACGGCAAAAACTTGGTCAACAAAATCTGCAAGTGCACAGAATCATTTCTAGTACCTACAAATCAAGTATTCCAAGGTCGTATCCCATAAGGACTAAGATACTCACTACTGAATTAATCCTAATTACTTGAATCAAAATAACAAGAAACTTAAAAAATGATTGGATTATAGCAAACAATAAGTTGTAAAGACTGTAAATAAACAAATAAGGAAAATCTAATGATTTAGACTTAGGGCTTTGGGTTCACCAATTTAAAAGATTGATCAATAAATTATGGATTTGATTGAATGATATGTTATAATAACAATTGCACAAATTTACTTATATTCTCTCTCAAGAAATATAAGAATACCTAACTAGTTGATTACCATCTCTCAATGCGAAACCTAACTAATCAAATTCATTAAGAACAAGCAACCATAAGTTATCACACTAGTTTGGGATATCTCTATCTCTATCTCTAAATCTAATATGTTTATCTTCCTAATGCACAAATCATACTTCACCTCTCAGTTCATCATATAATTCCTAAGATTGCATCTATGGTGATCAAGCATAGAAACAATAATGAAGTTCAAGAAAGATAAATATAACCTAAGAACTTTTATTCAACACCAATCAATCCATAAAATATAAATCAATCCCCCAAAGTAAGCTACATCCCTAACCCTAAATGGGGTTTAGTTTAAAAACATGGTAAAAGAATCCAAACAAATAAAGACAATCAACATCCAAGAAAGAGTAGAGAGAAGATTGAGAGAACATAAAACAAGATTGCTTCCAATGCTTGATTCAATCCTCCTTCATCTTCTTCTTTGCCTCTTTTGGGTGGCTCCTTTTGTGTAGCCTCGTTTTTAGTGGAGAACCCCCTCTTTTGGTTCTTAAAAATGAGTATTTATAGTGTCTTGGGTTCAAAGAAACCTAATTTTTGCCAAATAGGGGAATAAAGATCATAACAGTGCCGCCAATGTCTGTTAGGCAGACCTTAAGTCCACTGCGCAGACATTTTCTATATTCCAGAGCGAATTTGGCTAGCAAAAGTTTGTTAGGAGGACTTCATGTCTGTTGGGCAGACTTTCTCGAGTTTTCCATCTTTCCATCTCCGCTCATATCTGTTTGGAGGGACATAATGTCTGTCGGGCGGACATACACTGAGCATCTATAGGAATGTGCAAATCTCTCCTCGAGGTCTTCACAGAAGTTGTAGAACTCAGAGTCCTTTTCGAAAGCATACTTGAATGGCCTTACTCCGACATCCACAACGAAAGTTATGCCTCTTGCCCCAAAATCTATCCATTTGCACCTATTAAGTAATAAAGTTGAAATGTGTGAGAATTAACCAAATAAAGCTCAAAATTCACATAAAGAAAAGTCAAATTAGTTCCAATTCATCCCAAAATCATATATAAATAATTTGACTTATCAACCTTATATGAGATTTTGAGATGTACATAAAAGCATTAGATGGAGGAAGACCGTTGCTTAAATGATCTATTCACCAACAGGTGGTAGTGTCATAAGAGTTGATGGTTTGTACTCTGATCACTTTTATGTGTGGAGGTCTAGTTTTATATTTATGTATTCAGCCCACAGGCATTTTATAATATGTGTGGCCAGATTTTCAGTATAGATATTGCTTTAATGCTTTAAAGTATCGTTGTTGTCTTGCATTGCTTACAAATCTTTACATTGTTTTTTTCTATTTTTCAGTCACCTTTTCGATTAACAACAATGTTGTCACCATTGAAACCTTAAATGGTTTCAAATTCAAGAAGTGGAAGAGGGATGTAGAGTTTGCATTAGAGATGGCAGATGTCAGCATAGATAGAGAGGCCTCCCCCACTTACAGATGTCAGCTCGAAAGCTGACAAAGTAGCAATGCGACCTGGGAAAGGTCAAATAGGATGTGCTATTTGACTATTAAGAGTTCGATAATGATCATCTATTGAGTGGATTGGCAGACACAACCATAGCGAGGGAGTTCATGAACAACATATCTTAGAGTTATAAGGTGTCTTCTCATGCTGAGCAGAGTGCCTTGATCAATCAACTATTCTCTATAAGGTACACTGGAGAGGAAGGCGTTCGAGAGTATATCATCCAGATGGTGCATCTTTAGAGTAGGTTGAAGTCACTGGATATATCGATCACTTACTCGCTTATAGTGCATCAGGACCTAAACACTCTTCCTCAGGAGTTTGAGATGTTGGTCACCTCTTACATCTCACAGGATGAGACCTGGGACATCAATGCCTTGATTTCCTGGTGTGCTGCAACAGAGGAGAAGATCAAGAACTCTCCTCATACATCTATGTTTGTAGCTGCGAAGGGTAAGGAGAAGGCTAAGGCCTAACAACCTAAGGTAAGAAACTCAAACCCTCTCCTCAAATTTAGAGTGGACAGTCTAGCATTGTAAAGGGCCCACATGATCTTAAGAGTATGAGGTGCTTCTTTTGTAAGAAGAAGGGGCACAGGAAGTTTGATTGCCCGAAATACAAATTACGAAAGGTCAAACAGGAACTGTCAGGTAACTCCCCAGCCTTCATGAATCATGAATCCAACGTAGCTATAACCATATCAAGTTCTTGGTGGTTAGATAGTGGAGCTTCTAATCATGTTGCTTCCACGATGCAAGGGTTCTTATCCAAGAGAGGGACAACTAGAGGGGAGTAGAAGCTGATGGTCGGCAATAATGAAGAGTGGATGTTTTGTATGTAGGAGATGTAGGATTAAACCTCGATATGGGGTTTGTATTGTATTTACAAGACACATTTTATATACCGTCTTTTAGACGGAACCTAATCTCTGTATCAATTTTGGATATGGAAGGTTATCGTTTTGTATTTGATAATGCAGTTGTAAATGTTTCTATCAATACAAGACATTTCGGAACTGCCTTCTTATCCTATGGACTATATAGTATGTGTATTACTCCTAATGAGATGAATGCCTCTTCTTATGTTTCCAAACCTGTTACTCGAAAGAGGACCTCCATAAAGGACACATCATACATGTGGCATAAACGTATTGGCCATATTTCCAGGGAGAGGGTTGAGAGATTGATAAAGGATAACATTCTCCCAACTATGGACTTCGGTGATCTGGAGATATGTGTCGATTGTTGTAAGAGTAAGTTGACCAAGATAAAGAAAAAGGGGTCAACTCGTGCTTCAGGTTTATTGGACCTCATACATACAGATGTTAGTGGTCCCTATACGGTCATGTTTTGCAATGCCAGATACTTCCTGACATTTATAGATGATTATTACCGTTATAGTTATGTGTTCTTACTTAAAGAGAAGTCTGAAGTTCTTGATAAATTCAAGATGTTTAAGATTGAGGTTGAGAACCAATTGGAAAAATCAATAAAGATAGTCAGATCTGATATAGGAGGGGAATACTATGACAGACATAGAGTTGCAGGACAAAAAAAAGGTCTGTTTGCCAGGTATTTGGAATCAGTTGGAATAGTGGCTTAGTTCACTATACCAGGTAGTCTTGAGCAAAATGATGTGGTCGAAAGGCATAATCACTCCCTAAAGGACATGACGAGGTCAATGTAGATCAGGACTAACCTACCTGAATACCTTTTGGGTGAAGCCATCAAAATGACATTATATATCTTGAATAGAGTCTCGAGCAAGTCGGTAGCAAAGACGCCTTTTAAACTCTAGAAGGGTTAGAAGCCAAGCATTGCACACATTCGTATGTGGGGCTGCCCTGCTGAGGTAAGGTTGTATAATTCTTATGAGAACAAATTGTATCCTCGTTCAACTCGTTGTTATTTAATGGGTTATCTCGACCACTCTAAGATCTTCAGATTTTACTATAGAGATGGAGGGGCCAGAATAGTGGAATCACAGATGGCGAAGTTTCTGAAATACAATGTTTATGATGAGGGAGGATCCTCACATCCTCCAGGAGATTGCAGGATAGATACTACAATCATTTTGTATCCGCCTCTCATACAGTCAACTCCCATGAATGAAGGCTTGAGTACCATGCCTATGGAGGCACAGGAACCTATTCCTATTCACGAAGAGGTTTCTGAGGTACAAGAGCCTATGTAGTTACGCAGGCTATCTCATCAGATTACATAGTCTATTTGAGTTAGCAAGACTATGACATTGGACGTGTTGTGGATCCAAATACTTTTACAAAAGTCATTTCTGGACCCCATGTGGATATATGGTGGGAAGCAATGAACGACAAGATGCATTCTATGAGGTATAATAAGGTATGAGAGCTTGTTGATTTACCTCAACATTGCAGGCCTATCAATTGCAAGTGGTTGTTTAAGACCAAAAAGGATACATAGGGTCAAGTTGAGCGGCTTAAGGCGTGTCTAGTTGCCTAGGGATTCACTCAGAGAGAAGGAGTTGACTTCAATGTTACCTTCTCTCATGTATCCTCGAAGGATGCATCTAGAGTGATTATGGCAATAGTAGTTCATTATGATATAGAGTTACATCAGATTGACGTTAAGACCGTTTTCCTGAATGGTGACCTTTATGAGGAGGTTTATATGGAGCAGCCTGAAGGATTTTAAGATTAAGATGTAACTAACAAGGTTTGCAAGTTGAATAAATCAATATATGGTTTAAATCAAGCTTCTAGACATTGGTACCTAAAGTTTGATGAGGTTTTAACCTCATTCGGTATTGTGGAAAACAAAGTCGAAAGATGCTTATACTATAAGGTTAGGGGGAGCAAAGTTATCTTCATACTACTGTATGTCGATGATATCTTACTCGTGTCAAATAATTTGACTATGTTGCATGAGGTGAAGCAACTTTTGGCCAAACATTATGACATAAAGGATTTGGGTGAAGCATCTTTTATCCTCGGTATACAGATTCACCGGGACAGATCTCAACACTCATTGAGCCTCTTACAGAGCGCATACATTGAGCGAGTGCTACAAAGGTTTAATATGGCTGAATGTAGACATGTTATAGCACCTATCTCTTACGGAGAGAGATTATCTTTGGCACAGTATCCAAACAATGAAGTTGTGAGAGAGGCTATGAAGAATGTTCCATATTCTAGTGCTATTGGTAGCTTGATGTATGCCCAGGTGTGCACTAGACCGAACATTGCCTTTGTTGTTGGACTGCTAGGTCGATATCTGGCTAATCCAGGTGTAGGCTATTAGAATGCAGTCAAACGAGTATTGAGATACTTAAAGGATACCAAGGATTATACGTTGACATATAGAAAAGTCAACGATTTGATCCTCACAGGATATACAGACTCTGATTTTGCTATGTGTCCAGATGATGACAAATCTACTTTAGGAACATTTTTATGCTGGCAGATGGTGCGGTATCATTGAAGAGTGTCAAGAAGACATTAGTGACTTCCTCGACCTTGCATGCAGAGTTTGTTGCATGTTATGGAGCTGCTATACAGGTAGTTTGGCTCAGAAACTTGATTTCTGAGTTATCTGTGGTGTATTCGATTGCTAGACCCATACGATTATATTGTGATAATCTTACTGCAGTATTGTTCAGTAACAAAACCAAGAGTATCACAGGGTCTAAGCATTTGGAGGTCAAGTATTTGACCATAAAGAAGCTGATCTAGAAGGGTGACGTTAAAGTGGAGCACATCAGGACTAAGAAGATGTTAGCTAATCCGTTGATTAAAGGACTCCGCCCACTAGTGTTTATCAGACATGTATCCGGTATGGGCGTGTTGAATTCCTTAGGCAGCAGCAGTTAGGGATCGTTGTGTTTTGATCCTTAAATCTTTGTATATTTTGTTGTATTATGACATTATGATTATTTATTAATAAAGATGATCATATTCTTTTATCCTCAGTAATAATTGTTTTTGTATATAGTCATAATACATGTGGAAATCTTAAGATTTGTGTTGATCTTAAGCATTTTAAAGGTCATTGGACATTTATAAAGATTAACCTTGAGCCTATGTCATTAAACACATAAAGTTTATATGGACATCCTTAAAGTTTCATATAACATAGGGGGATATAAGGTTTTAATCCCATAAAGGTTCTCTAAAGCAGTTTAGCATTCAGTTGGAGAATATAAAGGTTTTCTCTAATGTTGTTTAGCATCTAGTGAGAGGAAACAAGTTTTCTCTAATGTTATTTAGCACTCGATGAGAGAAAACAGGATTTCTCTAATGTTGTTTAGCATTCGATAAGAGAAAACAGGATTTCTCTACTATAATTTAGCACATGCAGCTTAGCATAAAATTAGAAATATCGCGACCTACAGACGAATATGATACATATTAAATCATAAAGGTATCATCCTAGTCTGCCACACTCCATTTTCCTATTCATGTTAGTAAAGTATTAGATATTTGTAATTATATTGGACCTGTGTCATACATGACACATGTGTTTGATATTTTTCGGTATCAAAAGCCTTACAGGACGAAATGGAGGATTTTCATTACCTTTGGATCAAATGTTTTTTAAAATTTGGTACCAATACAGTAGTGTGACTTAACTGAGGTTTTAAAATGTTTTGAACATGATTAAAACTGCAATTAATAATTGTCCAAGGGGGAGATTATAATAAATTTTTACCCCTAATGGCAATTTTGTCATTTTTCCATAAAGTGGACAGTTATTAATTGTAATTTTAGCTTTTCAATAAATTATCGATTAAGTTATGTAATTTGATCCAGATAAGGGTAATAAAGTGGCTTAATAAATGATCTAGATTAATGGGTCGAAGACTGGGTGGAAATGGATCCCTTTTAGTGTGGACCTGGTCCATATCGGACTTGTGATGGGGAAGCTCGATATGGAAACTATATAAAGGTTAAGGCCTCCTACAATTGCTTATATCAATCGTAAGTATATAGAATCTCTGACCCATTAAAAGAGCTTACGTATTGAGAAAACTGTAGAAAGACCTAAACTTCGTGTCGGGAAACACTTTCCGTAAAGGTCCCGGGAGATTCTTAATCGTTTGAAGCTCAGAATCGGCATCAGAATCAGAGATGGAACCGAAATCAAGTATTCCGTATTTCCTTCGTTTTTAACTCTTTCATATATGATCCTAGGTATGTAACAAGATCTATACTGTGTATTACAGAAAAGTCTCTCTAGTTCGATTGAAATTTCAACCACGAAGCATAGTGGTTGAAATTTTATATGATTTGGCCAAAGTTTTAAAAATTGAACGGAAAGTTAAACCGATAAGACAAGAGTTTAAATTTAAAAGATTTAACTGTTATTAAAATATCATAAAATCGGTTAAAATGAATAAAATTAAAGAATTTAAAATATAATTGAAAGATATTGTTCTTATCCATTAAAAAATTTGAAGTTTAATTAAAAAAGATCGTTAAATAACAATTAATTAGTTTATAAAAATGTATTAATTTACAAAATGTGATCTATTAATTAATAAATTGATCAATTTTTAACAATAAAAATTATTAAAATAAATCGAACTGAAAAGTTTAAAATTTTAACCGATAAACTGGTCAAATCGATTTAGTTTTTTAATAATTAGATTTGGCTATATTTATTTCAAGAAGATGAACATTTGGCACATGATTTAACACTTAAATCCAATAATCTTATACACACTCAGAATCTCTCACAATAATGCAGAAGACTCTAATTATAGCAGTTTAAATTACATAAACTTAGGAGCTGCTAATCTAAAAGAGATTTCTAAAGCTTGTGCTTGCTAATATCAATTCAATGTCATCTAAATTTCGTGCCCATAAAATTGTCACATTAAGGCCATGCATGAAAGGAGTCACACCACTCGTTATCACGTAGTCTTCAAATTGTAATTGATTTGAATGTTCAGAAAACCAACAAAAAAAAGTTATTGAACAGGGAATGTCCTCTCCATTCATTTCACAAAGACCACCTTGATGACACATTTATTTTGATGAGCGACATAAAAAGTTCTTAGCTAGAAAAAAAATATGAAATTGAAGGCTTAAAATTCTGTAACGAGCATATCGATTTGGTAAAATTTCTGATAACAATTTCATAATTAACCAGTGTTTTAAAAATTAGAATGAAAGTTAAATTGATAAAATAAGACCAGACGTTTAAGTATTTAAGGTTTAATTGGTATTAATCCGTCACAAAATTAACTAAAAATTGAATAAAATTAAAAAATTGTCCTTATTTATTAAAAAATAAAATTTAACTAAAAATTGTTAAAATAAAAATTATTTATTTATTTTAAATTATAAAATCTTTTTAATTTATAAGAATTGATCGATTAATTAATAAATTAATTAACTTTTAAAAATAAAATTATTAAAGTAAATTAAATAAAAAAGTAAAAAATCGAATAAAAAAATTGGACTTTAGTCATTGCAATTTCCTACTAAGAATGTAATTCTTTCGAATGAATCCTCCATGTTCGTCAACATTTGTATTACAAGGATTATAAACCAAACGGAACTCGAATATTGTTACAAAATATAGAGTTGAACAATTAAAAAGAGTTTCACTTCGCAAAATAATCAAAAAGTCATTGAATCAACGAAAGAGAAAAATATAAAAAAATTCAAGTACAAATTATGGGATATCTTGACTTGAAAATGGAAGTTTCCTTTACAAATCACTTAAATTATAATTGGCTATTGTTCTTATATAGTCATATTATTTACGAAAATTGTATGTAACATTCTATTTGCATTTAAAAAAAGGCTTATTCAGTGATTCGATCCTGTAATTTTTTAGTTAAATATAAAAGGAAAGTTGTTGACTTCAATCTATAACTTTTTAATTATAAAAGTGTAATCTAACCATTAAAATTTTAGTTTTATAAGATTGAATAAACTAACAAAAACAAAAAGTTCCATTTGAGAATTTGACATAATTGCTACAGAGCAAAGAATAAGAAGTCAAAAAACAGCTGTGAATATAAAGTTGGAAAATAAGGTTTTGTTTTGTCCCATTAAGACCAAGAGGACCACGACTCCGAGTCAAGTTGGCGTAAACCAAACTTTGATGGCTTCATTTCTCTCCTTTCTCAGCATGGCCCCGTAGTTGCTCTCAAGTCGTGATATTGCACTTCGTGAAGTTGTCAGCTTTCTCGCAACTTGATGGTGATAAGATATATGACTTACTTTATTAATTTATTCGTAGGTATGAGCAGCAGAAAGTAGAATGTTACTGTTAAACTCTCTTGCTGGCGCATTTACTTGACCTGACTTTAATTGCAATTTATGTTAAATTCTGTACTAAAGCTTTGTAAAATATTATTATTTTTAATAGTTCAAGTTTTTCTACGCGTTAATCGCTCTTCAGGCGTTAAAAAAAAAACAATCTTTGTGACCAAAACTATCATCATCCACATTAAGCTTTCAATATAGATGAGAAATTAACAACGTGTCACTACTCACTAACATATAGGCGAGGGTAAACTTTGAAATAACTAATAAAATTATTTTTTTGTAATTAAAAGGTCATAAGTTTAAATAACAAAAATAACTTTTTTATAAAATTATTCTTTGTGATTTTGCGAATTCTTTCCCATTTTTTTGTATTAGGTAGAGAAGAAATTTTTTTAAAAATTGGTCTTTTATTTCTTCTCATTTCTCATATTTCTTATGAAAATTATACAAAACGAAAATTATGCTTAGGGATGGCATGAGAAATTATTCATATCCACTCACTATTTATAACCACATGTTATAATCAACCTGGATTGACCACTTACCTCTACGAACACATCATTTGATACATCATCCGTCAAGAAATAATCATTCGACTCATGCAAAGGAAGAGCCAGAGCTCATTAGTTTCTTTAAATGCCACTTGTTGAAAATTGATAGCCTTCTCGTCCTCTTGTTAAATCAGATTCTCGGATATAGGTTATCTGCATATGATCCTTAGGTATTTTTGGAAAAAACAAATTGGTTGTTTATGCGTCCCCCATTGCATGAACCTTTTGGATAAGCTAATTTTACTAATTACAAGTAATTTCTTTATTTATTAACGATGGATTCAATTGCCAGGTGTCTAGGGAGAGCGGTTATGCTATCCCTTTTGTGGAACACAAACCTTATCGTTATGGGCTGGAGGGTGAAAGGATCACGAATGAATAGAAAACTTTCGTTTGTAGAAGTTAATAGAACTGTCGTTTTGTAGGATATTTTGTGTTCACATTTTGTAGCAGCAGAAGAAAGTAGAATATTACTGTTAAACTCTCTTGCTGGCTGTAAACGCATTTACTTGACCTGACTTTAATTGCAATTTCCGTTAAATTCTCTACCAAAGCTTTGTAAAATATTATTATTTTTAATAGTTCAAGTTTTTTCTAAGCATTAATCGCTCTTCAGGCCTTAAAAAAAAAACAATCTGTGTAAATGCGTGAAAGGAGCCAACTCTATATTTTGTAAGAATATTAGAGTTCCGTAAGGGATTATAATTCTTGTAATACAAATGTTGACGTGTTTCACTCGGCAAAGGAATAAAAAAAGTCATTGAATTAACTAAAGAGAAAAATATAAAAAATACAAATACAAATTGTGGGATATATTGATGTGAAAATGGAAGGTCCCTTTACAAATCATTCAAATTATAATTGGCTATTATTCTTATATAGTCATACTATTTACGAAAATTATACGTAACATTCCTTTTGTATTGCATAAAGAAGCTGATTTTCGAACCTATAATCTTTAGGTTAAATATAAAAAAAGATTATAAACGAGTACTTGTACCATTAAAATTTTAGTTTTATAAGATTGAATAAACTAACAAAACAAAATGTTCCATTAAGAATCTAACATAATTGCTACAGGGCAAAGAATAAGAAGTCCAAAAAAAGCTGTGAATATAAAGTTGGAAAATAAAGTTTTGTCCCATTTGATATAAATTGGAAAGACCAAGGAGACGACAACTCCAAGTCATAAACTATGTAGAGAGTCTATACATAGTTTGCTCCATTGATATAAAAAAAAGTTTATATATCAATGGGACTATATATCAATGGGCCAATCTATGTAAAAAGTCTATACATGTGTTATACATGTGTATATATAAGGAGTGCAGTGGGGACTTAGCTACAGATAGTAGCCCTAGGCCTACCTCTTATGGGCCTTAAGGTTAGGCCTACACTATTAATCAGACTAACGGTATAAAGTCCTTAAGTCCAATAGGGATTACAATAATAGTGGATCATAGGCATCTCAATAGGGATAATGTCATTAGCCTATTGTTAATAAAACCAAAACGACAATTAATTGTAGCCCATAAAATATATTCTAACATTCTCCTAGTTCGGCAAAATCAATTGTTTAATTTTATTTTTGAAAAACCTTTGAAAACGACTCTCAGGCTAATAAACTAAATTTTGTGCAATGTGGCCACATGTTGAAAACATATATGATATAAGATGCAGCACTTCAATAGGACTAAGTCCGATCAAAATCAAATGACAATGAACTATGGAACCGTTACATTATTTATTGATATAACATCGATACATAATTACATATATCATCAACCTTGTCAACCAGTCATTAGTGTGTAGTGTAGTATGAAAATAACATATAACGGTAATCAAATAATTAATGTAAGATACTACTTTCAACGTCAGTCCTTACAATTTCTCTTAAAATAGGCTTAAAGCAAGAGAAATTGTATAGTTCATTATGAACTATAATGCCTTGAATTCCAATATGGTGTCAACCACTAGCACGATGATTGAAAAGGACACCAAGTTCTATAATAGTATCTGCAGACTCAAATATGGTGTTGATCAGGAGACATTATGATCTAATAGAACACTAAGTCCAAAATTTTGTAACATGTGTCTAACTCTAACATGGTGTCAATCACTAGACATGATGATATAAAAAGACATCGAGTTTCGAAATATGAAAAAATCACATAAATTTCAAAACTCTCACTAATCAAGCGCATTGAAATAGCTTAAAATCCCCATGTTTTCATTGTTCTTCTGGAACACTATAGGTCGAAGACCCCTTGTTAAGGGATCAACTAGCATGGACTCTGTAACTATATGCTTAAAGACTATGTCTTTATTCTTCATCTTTTCAATTTCATTTTTAGGACTCTGGTTTTTATTGAATTTGTCACCCTTGACAACTAGTACATCATTGGGTTTACAGTTTTGCATATCGAATCTCTCCAGGACTTTGTTATAAGCCCTTTGAGACAAGCCAAGCAAGTTACGAGATCTATTCCTATGAATTTCAATTCCTATCACGAAATTTGCCTTACCAAGATCATTCATCTCAAAATGCTTTGCATCTGCTTAGTTTTATTCAGCAAGCTAAGATCACTGCTAGCATGTAGAATATCATCAACATATAAAACGAGAAAAATGCACTTACTCCCATTGACCTTTAGGTATATACACTGATCAACTTTATTTTCTTCAAAACCCAAGGAGGTAATGACTTCATCAAATTTTAGTTACCACTACCTAGAAGCCTGTTTTAGACCATAAATAGATTTCTTCAATTTGCATACTAAATGCTCATTACCATTAGACTGAAAACCTTTAGGTTGTTGCATGTATACTTCCTCAAGGAGATCATCGTTCAAAAAAGTTGTCTTGACATCCATTTGATGTAACTCCGTATTGAAATGTGCTACAAGAGTCATGACAACTCTAAATGAATCTTTACTGGACACTGGAGAAAAAGTTTTAGTGAAGTCAATGCCCTCTCTTTGCGTGAAACCTTTCACTACTAGCCTAGCTTTATATCTCTCAACTTAACCCTTCAAGTCCTTATTGGTTTTTAAAACCCATTTATAACTAATTGCCCTACAATTTTTAGGCAATTCAATAAGTTCCCACACTTCATTATTAGCTATAGAGTGCATTTCTTCTTTCATAGCATCTAACCACATATTAGAACGAGCACAAGACATTGCCTTCTGATAAGATTTAGGGTTAACATTATCCCCAATGTCATATATGTCCTCACTTAGATAAACAAAGTATTCGTTGGAAATAGCCGGTCTCCTCTGTCTAACTGACCTCCTAAGAGGTATTTGCACAATAGGTTCAACAGGTTAAGGAGTATCAACTAGTGCAGGAGGGTCAGCAACATTATTAGGAGGATTAACTAAAGCAGGGGAATCAACCACATTTTCAACTAAAGGAGCATCAACCAAGTTCTCGACAAGAACAAGAACTGTAGGCATGTTATCTATGGTAACAAGCAAAGAAACCATCTCACGCACATTAGCAGTGGAATCAAAAGCAGTAATAATAGCTTCAACCTTGTCTAATTCTAAAAATTTTGCATTCATATATTCCACAATTCTAGGACCACTTCTAGGACAATAGAACCTATACCCTTTTGCATGATCCAGATATCCAATGAAGTAACAATGGGCAGTTCTAGGGTCAATTTTTTTCTCTAAGGAATTATAGATCCTAACTTCTGCAAGACAACCCCACACACGAAAATGGTTTAAACTGGATTTTCTACCTATCCAAAGTTCAAAAGGTGTTTTTGGAATGTATTTGCTAGGAACTCTGTTAAGGATGTAAAGGGTAGTTTTTAAAACTTCTCCCCATAAAAAGTCTGGCAAATTAGTTCTACTCATCATGCTCTTAATCATATCTTTTAAAGTGCGGTTTAGCCTTTCGGCTACACCATTTTGTTTAGGACTACCCGACATGGTATATTGTGGAACAATTCCATAAGCTTGCAAAAGTTTTGACAAATGGTCCCATATGTTGCTGTCCAGCATCAAATCTACCATAATACTCACCGTAACGATCAGAATTCACCACCTTGATGACTTTTCCTAATTGCTTTTCAACTTCAGTTTTAAAAATTTTGAATTTCTCAAGTGCATCAGATTTTTCTTTGATTAAATAAAGATAGCTAAATCAGGAAAAGTCATCAATGAAGGTGATAAAGTACTTATTACCACAAATAGTAGGAGATAGAGGTCCACTAATATCCGTGTGAACGATTTCTAAGCGACTTACACTTCTATTTGCATCTTTCTTTTTGGTCTTAGTGAATTTTCCTACAATGCAATCTACACATGTCCCCAAATTATTGAAGTCTAAGGAAGGTAAAATGTTATCTCTTGTTAATCGCTTTACCCTTTCCCTAGAGATGTGACGTAAGCGTTTGTGCCACAATAACAAGGATTTCTCTTTTATCCTTGACCACTTAGCAAGAGTAGTCTTAACATTGAAAGATGTAGAAAAATTATCAAAAGTCAAAGATAGTTTATATAAACCATCCACTAAAAAACCAGATCCTATTATTGCATAATTAAAAAACAATTTTGTTTTTCCACCATCAAAAGAAAAGGTAAAACCAAGTTTATCTAAGCAAGAAATTGAAATCAAATTCCTTCTAAAGGAAGGTACATAAAAGGCATTCTTTAAATAAGTTCATGCCTTGAATCTAAAACTAAGGTAACATCTCCAACGCACTCCACTGCTACTTCAAGATCATTTCCTACCCTCAGCTTGCTTTCTTTCAAACTTAGCTTCCTCATGTTTATGAACCCCTGTAAGGACACAACAATATGGGTAGTGGAACCACTATCAAACCATTAAGAATCTATAAGGACATCAACTAGATTAGACTTAAAACAGACAAAAGCAAAATGATTACCTCCAGCTTTCTTCTTGTTTTCTAACCACGCCTTGAATTTACGACATTCTCCTCTATGATGCCTCTTGACCTTACAGAAGACACACCAAGGACATTTCTTGAAGGTAGTTTGCCTAGGACCTCCATCATTGTGATAGTGAGTATTCTCAAATTTCTTGTAGTCCTGACTTTTGTTGTAAGCACTGTAAGAGTATTTCTTATGTTTCATATGACTCTTGCCAGAATGGGGTTTAGCATGAATGGTCAGAGGGCTAAATCACTCTTTTCTTTCTTAAATTTCTCTTCCTCGGCCACACATTTGGTAATAAGGTCATTAACACGCCACTTCTATGTTTTCCCTTAGTGCCATATCTAGATCAGCTATTCCTAAGGAAAATTTTATGTCCTGCCTCCATCTCTAGTAATTTGAGCCAATTAAAATTTCTACGATCACTTGACTATTATTCATAGAGAAGGAAACTGTGTAAGACAAAACAGAATGCATTAATAACAATAGTAAGGGCATAAAAATAATAGTGAGGCCCAACTAAGAATCACACATTCCCCTTTGGGCAGAATGTGTAACCAAAATCAAAACCTCAAAGATGAGCTACGAAAATGAGGGTACACTAATCTTGAAATTTCATCCTCTTTGGGCAGACAGGTCCCCAAGACTATTGTAATCCTCAATAACTCTATTTGAAATTAGGTCTTCAACTAAAACACATAACTAACCCCCTTTGGCCCCCTTTTAGGCAGGCAATTATATGCATTAATCAAAAACATTCCTAAAAAATTATAAAAAATCTCACAAACCACTATGATTGATCCCATTTTGGTGGTAATCACCCATAGTAATCCATGAAACTCTTCATATAGGAATCAAAATTTATTGCCCAATACCATAATTCAGTTCAAAATAAGATGTAAAAATAAAAGACACCTCAACTATTCATGGATCATATTAAATTTCATTCTAAAATAGGTTTTGTACTTATACAATTAAATAAACAAGCAAATATCACATGCAATTTAATAAATACCTATAAGATATGATTGAGAGAGAGTGACTACTGCAGACATATCCACAATAGGGTAATAATAATTTCCAGTGTATTAGGTTAAATTAAAAACTGGAAAATGAATAAAATATACTATATAATGTAATATTTTATAAAAATATTAAATGCAGCGGAAAAATTATGAAAAATATATAGAAAAATCAGGCTTAAAAAATAGAGCATAACAGAAAAAATGGAGCACAAAAACACATTTTGTGGGCCCTACACGCTCCTGCATGCGCCACGTGTGAGAGTGGGTGTGTGCAGGAGGCGTCTTCTTCTTCCTCTAAATGGGTTGGATTGTACAGAAAACGGGTCGCAGGTCAGAACACAGATCGTGATCAAAAGCCTTGTTCTTGGTTCGTTTTTCATGTTTAATCCGTAAAAAAACTTATTTAAATCTAGTTTCAATGAAAAGCCCTCAAGAAATTTCAAGAATAGCGATGATTTTATGGATCAAAACCGAGTTAAAATCGATTTTCAAGGTTCATATCGAGTTCTTCAAAAAACAACCCCGAAAAATCAATTTTTTCTTCCATTTAAACGCATATCATCAACAAAAACCATGAAGGAAATGTGAATCAACAAAACAAGTAATATTCATGTGTATTTGGTAAAATTCGAATTAGGTTCAAGAACCCCAAATTGTGATTTGTGTTGCAAAATTCTCAGTACACAGTGCATGAAAAATAAAAAATCATACATTAATAGACTCATGAGATTAGGATCTACAATAGCCCTAAGGTTTTAGGGATCAATATTGCAAATTTACGGTAACCCAACAATCACACATATGATCATATAAAAGTGTGAAAATTATGATCCTAATTATGCATCATCGACAATAATGATTAGATTTCTTATCACATAATTCCTATTCTCTGATATCAAATGTAAGAAGTGAAAAATCAGTAATCAATTACATGAAAGAGAACACAGATACTTGCTTGTTGAAGACATGATCGTCAAATTATGAGAGCACCGCGCAAGTATTTGGTGACAGCTAGGGCTTCCACCACAACTCCGATCTCTCTAGAATGTATAGTTCTCAATGGGGCAAACTGTGTAAAGAGTCTATACATGTGTATATATAGGGAGTATAGTGGGGACCTAGCTGCACATAGTAACCCTAGCCCTGCCCATCATAGGCCTTAAGGTTAGGCCTACACCATTAATCACACTAACAGTATAAAGTGCTTAAGTCTAATAGGAATCACAATAATAATGGACCATAGGTATCTTAATAAGGATCTTGTCATTAGCTTGTTTTTAATAAAACCAAAATGATAATTGATTGCAGCCCATAAAATATATTCTAACAGATAAGATACATGACTTACTTTATTAATTTATTCGTAGTTATGTTTCCATTTTGTAGCAGCAACAGAAAGTAGAATATTACTGTTAAACTCTTTTGCTGACTATAAACGCATTTACTTGACCTGACTTTAATTGCAATTTCTGTTAAATTCTCTACTAATTCTTTGTCAAATATTATTATTTTTAATAGTTCAAGTTTTTTCTAGGCATTAATCGCTCATCAGGCGTTAAAAAAACTAATCTTTGTAACCAAAAATATCATCATCCACATTAAGCTTTCAATATAGATGGGAAATTAACAAAGTGTCATTGAGATACGGATGAGGCCGAACTTTGGAATAACTAATAAAATTGTTCTTTTGTAATCGAAAGGTCATGAATTCAAGTAACAAAAATAATTTCTTTGTAAAATACAAAAGAAATATTATATACAATTGATGACTTCCCTCGATCCTTGCGAAGTATAGAGTCTCGTGTGGAGATAAAGATGATAGTTGAGAAACTAACGTAGTTCAGAAACAAGAAAGGCAAAATTTTAGGCTAAAGTGATCCATCTAAAGGGCTCTTCTTTCCTATTTTTACTCTCCTATGAGCATTATACAACAAAACATCCTTAAATTTACATAAAATAAAAAAGGAATTGGTTCATCTAGTTGTACTCTTCCTACACTTTGATCATGTTAAGTTGTCAATTTGTGCTTATTTTGTATTTAATTTTCCTTAATGTGTTGAAATTATTATTCAAAATTAATGAAATTGTCTTCTAATTGTTCTCAGATGATTTTCAACACCTTATAGATGAAATTGAAGCAAAAAGATGCAACAGAAATGAAGAAAATTCGAAATTCGAAGTTGGCAGCAGATTCAGTGACTAGACGTGGCCACGTGCAAGGATAAAAGGGAAAATCTGAAGATCTACTTTCAATTTTAAATCTAATTTGTTTTAGATTCTCATGATCTTTTAAGATCAGATTAATAGAGAATCACAATTTGAACACGTGAGAGACGTGATCTGCAAGGGAGGATGAAAAAGGAAAAGATCGGGAGGCATTAAAAAGGGGGATTTTAAAAACGTGAACAGTACATATTTTTACTGTTCACGCAGCAATAGTTCAGGATCGTTTCTCAATTTTTCTATAGCTTTCTTCTTACTTTTCGACAGCCATAGGGAGGGTTTCGTTTTCTACAGTATTTCTTTAGTATTTTCGTATTCTTTAGGAAAGGACCAGGGATGGAGACTATATGTTTTGTTATTTCTTTTACTTTCAATTCCATTATGAGTAGCTAAACTTCTTTTCTTGATTGAGAGAAACCATGTTATCCGCTATTATGTGTGAGATGTTTCAATAAAGCTTGTGTTGTTAATGAACATTGAATATCTTCTGAATTACATTTTCTAATTGAATTGATTGATTTCTAGGTGCACAACTAAGGATTGATTTGTTCAATAGCTAGATTAATGAAATATGATGTTCATTTTTGTTAATCACAAGTAACAATTAGGATTACCTTCTTTACGTTAAAGTCGAAAATTCTAAAAAGATATTCGTCTTGATTAATTGAATGTCGTACATATATTATCTTTTTTATTTGTTTCTTAGTTCTTAACGCTACTATTCAATTGAACCTACGATCGTATCTAGGTTGTTGCTTAATAAGAATGCTATGATACATTTTTCTAGCCATTTACTCTTAAGAGAAAACATCCCCAAATGAATGTTTATTAATGGCTGAAATTTTATATCGAGGATCCGTTTTAGCGCGATAACATTGGTGACCCAAAAACCAAGGCTTTCTATTAAATTTTCAGATCCAATTTCTTTTATTGATTTTCAATTTTTGTCATCTTTTTCTTTAAATTGCCATGAATTGAACCCCCCCCCCCATTTCGTTATTTTATTTTCGTGTTGAACTCGTACAATCATTGCCTTTAAAATTTCTCATGGGAACGATATCCACTTACCACTACTACATTAATTTGTATTAACGAAAGTTGGTTTCTTTTTGAATTTGGTTGCAAGCGAAAGCAATACGAATTTTTGGCGCCGTTACAGGGGAATTTTTTGACGGTTTTTCTAGTGATATTTTTGTTTTTGTTTTTGTTTTTGATTTTGGTTTTGGTTTTGGTTTTGTTGCTCTTGCACCTTGTTTTCTGTTTGTTTTAGTTTCACAACTTTTTCTGATTTTTCGATCTTTTAGCGGCTTGGCTCACTTTCAGTATGCTTTTGATTCTGATTTTTCATATTATCCTTATTATGATGATAAGTTTCCATCTGTTGTGACTTCCATGTTTGACTATCAAGTGGCAGATTTCACACCCTTAACCGCGCAAATACCGAAGGATGACCAACAAGCTAAAGTATGTGAAGTTCGCTCATTTTTTGGTCATTCTTTTTGTACGCGTCCTGTTTTGCAGGATACACAGTACAGATTAGCTTCTCCACCTAACTACTATCAAGAGCAGCCCTACTTCCAGCCCGAGCTTCCACTTCCACCATCGCCACCACAAGCTGATGAGATGTCTTTGGAGGAGATCGTAATGAGTTTGGCGATGAGCACTCTTCAATTCCAGCAGTTTAGACAACCGTATGTGCCTCAACAACATCAAAATACAACATCCAATTTCGAAGGTGAAACTTCCTTGGAAGATATAGTTCAATCTTTGGTTACTAACACTTTGACGTTTCAGTAGAATACTGAAGCTAGTATCCGAAATATTGAAAATCAACAAAGAAATATTGAAAATCAAATAAGTCAAATAGAAACTGCCATAAATCGATTGGAGGCACAAAATTCAGGAAATTTTCCAGCACAACCTGAAATCAATCCCAAAAAAAGTGCGAAGGCTATCACATTGCGGAGTGGTAAGGAATTGCAAGAATCATATCTGAAAATTTCCAGAAGAGAGGTAGAAGAAGAAGCAACAAAAGAGACATCTGAAAAACCAAAAATGACACAAACAACTCTTCAGAATATGGTTGTTCGACCCCCTTTTTCGAGTCGATTTTCCAAGGCAAAGAAGGAAGAGCAAGCGGAGTTAGAAGAGGAAGAGGTTATAGTTCAAGAAAAGATGATGTACAACCTCCTAAGGTAAGCGATGCAGTTCATATTATCACTAACCGAATTTCGTTTCCTTTTCCTTATTGTTTACAGGTAAAAGAAGAAGAAAAGCCGCTAATTACATATGAGTTGAATGAGCTGTGGGCAAGCAAGCTGAAGACCAAAGGTGACAAGTAGGATGTCGAGTCTCCACACCCATTAGCGATACTCTTACGAAGACCATCCTGGTGTGAGAAGGGCGATGCCCAAAAAGACGAGTGGAAATTAGAGTATGATGGTGAAACGATAAAGTTCCACTCATTAGAAGTCATAGAGCATCGTGCTGAGAAGGAGCCTACTTCAAGGGAAGTTTCTCCAGATTTCTTACGGAGTTTGAGCATGCTTCTTGTTGGACTCAAGCATCCATTCGATAATGGATGATGTATATATGCCAAGGATCAAGCTTATGACCTTAAATAAGCGCTTGATGGGAGGCACCCTATCCATATCCCTTTCTTTTGTGTATTTTTCTCTTTTAGGCATATCTTTTGAGTGTTTGCTTTGAGTGTTTTACTTATTTTCTTTGGTTTGTTTTGTTTGTAGGCGTTTGAAAAGGAAGCTGCAATCTTTCACTTTAACACTGCTATCTGTGTCTTTAAAGTTGCATATGGCGTCTTCAATCTAGGGCAGTACCTCTGTTCCTGTCCCTCTTTTATGCTTTTATTATTTTTATAACATTGAGGACAATGTTGGACTAGGTGTGGGGGAATA
This sequence comes from Erythroxylum longipes, assembly GCA_027563885.1. NCBI lineage: Eukaryota > Viridiplantae > Streptophyta > Magnoliopsida > Malpighiales > Erythroxylaceae > Erythroxylum > Erythroxylum longipes. The sequence continues at coordinate 30,018,514 of JAOQMS010000003.1, read as the reverse complement.
CATGTTGTGACTATGTGTGGCTTTGCTGTTCTTTGATTTTGTTTTTGTTAAATTTTTTCAATTCTTGCATGTTGGTTATGCATGTTAAGCCATCAAGCTTTATCATATTAGTTCGGATGAGATTGAGTATATGCATGAAATTAAATTGGGCTAAGCGAGTTTTAGGTTAACCATGTTGATTGATTGCAATAATTGATCTTCTAAACTTAGCAAAATTTTGACTTTTGAGTGATAAGGTAATATATGGAATTGAAGTGAATTCTTAAGTTAAAACTGTGAGCGAAATTCGAGCCTTAATGACATCATTTTTATGTCATTCCATTCTTTGAATTGTGTGATGCTCCTCTAATTAGGTTTGCCTTCAGAACTTGCATTGAACCGAATTGAATTTGTTTGATTACATGGTTTATGGAGATGATTAAGGCCTCCCTTGTTTTTAAACCCTTTAATTTAAAAATAACCCACCTAATTAATTTCCCATTGCAAACATTTTTGAGCCTTTAACCTTGTTTTTCAATCAAACACCTTACAATAAAACCCCATTAGCCTTACCCATCACAAGTTGAATGAAGCATTGAGTAATTTGGGACCTTTGTTATATATTATGTTCTGAGATGCTTTTATAGGTACTTCTACTCATGTGTTTGCTAAATTATGCTGTTAGTAATTTTTTCTCTTGTTTTTATTATTTCCCCTTGTTCTTAGCCAAATAAAAGAAAGAAAGAAGAGAAAAAAAAGGAAAAAGGAAAAAAAGAAAAGGAAAAAAAGAAAAAAAGAAGAAAAGAAAAAGAAAAAGAATTAAGCATAGTAGCATTAGTTAGTATGAGTAGTTGTAGTCCTTTGTGTCAGGTGTTATCTCAGAATTTGAATTTGAGTGTCCCTTTTACTTGGTACTTTGTGAATGCTTGTGATTAACCTTTTCCATTTTTACCTTACCTTTGAACCTAGCCTCATTACAACCCTTAATAAAGTCCTTACGATTTATAAGCTCATGTAATTCGAATGAATGATAACTGGTAAATTTGCAAGCCTATGATAGTGCAATCTATTAGAGAGAGATTTGAGTGAAACACTTTGACCTCAAACACTTGAGCGTAAGAGCGAAATCTGTGAGAAGGATTCACTTTGAGTTCATAGTTACTTTTGAACAAGGATGTCCTATCTTGACTTTGTTTATTTGTATCGATGAAAAATGATTATGATATGTGTTGCAACTTAAATCTTGCTGGTGATTGTGTGTACTAGATCTTATGAAGAATAAATTGATAGAGTGTAGTGGTTTGACATGTTTGCTCGAGGGCGAACAAAGGTTTAGTGTGGGGGAATTTATTAAGTCATCAATTTGTGCTTGTTTTGTATTTAATTTTCCTTAATATGTTGAAATTATTATTCAAAATTAATGGAATTGTCTTCTAATTGTTCTCAGATGATTTTCAATACCTTAGAGATGAAATTAAAGTAAAAAGATGCAACAGAAATGAAGAAAATCCAAAATTCTAAGTTGACAACAGATTCAGTGACTAGACGTGGCCACGTACAAGGATAAAAGGAAAAATCTGCAGATCTACTTTCAAATTTAAATCTGATTTGTTTTAGATTCTTATAATCTTTTAAGATCAAATTGATAGAAAATCACAATCTGAACACGTGGGAGACGTGATCTGTAAGAGAGGATGAAAAAGGAAGGGATAAGGAGGCATTAAAATGGGGGATTTTAAAAACATGAACAGTACATGTTTTTACTGTTCACACAGCAATAGTTCAGGATCGTTTTTCAATTTTTCTGCAGCTTTCTTCTTGCTTTTCGGTAGCCACAAGGAGGCTTTCATTTTCTGCAGTATTTCTCTAGTATTTTTGTATTCTTTAGGAAAGTACGAGGGATGGAAACTATATGTTTTGTTATTTCTTTTATTTTCAGTTCCATTATGAGTAGCTAAACTTTTTTTTTAGTTAAGGAAAACCATGTTATCCGCTATTATGTGTGATATGTTTCAATAAAGTTTGTGTTGTTGATGAACATTGAATATCTTCTGAATTACTTTTTCTAATTGAATTGATTGATT
>JAOQMS010000003.1:29965460-30016351 GCA_027563885.1 Erythroxylum longipes | reverse complement strand
TAAGCAGTAAGAGAAAAGCTGTTTGTACTTGGTCGCAGTTTGTCCGACGAAGGATATTTTGGTGGGACCAAGTCCCAGCAAGCCAGCGAATCCTCGGAAAAGGCCACGGTTGTTTTGGCCGCAGCCAAACACGAAGTTATCGATCACGTCCGAGGATGAAATGGTCAGCTTTTCTGTAGCCAAAAATCCAACAGTGAAGCTCTGATCACCATAACGGACTCGGTACAGGCATGTTGGAGAAGAGCAGCTACTCTCGCCACTGCCTGTAGAACAAGTACACAAATCATTTGGAAGTAAGTTTCAAGCACTAGAATGCAATTTCAGATGATCAGGGTCTCCAAAATTTTCATATAAAACATCAATCTGCTAGTGATTTTCTTCAAGTCAATTTACATTAGCAGAAAAGTCAAACAACTGATCAAGCAAGTACGTACGTGACTCAGTGATTAAACTGCATGAAGGTGAAGAACATGTAACATTTTTGTAGGAAGTGGATTTGGTTGGATCGAACTTTGGCTCCTGTTGTGGATAACAGTAGCCTAAGCATGGCTCGCACTGAGTCCAAGCTATGCTACTTCCGGTGTCGAATACGAGTGAGTATTGCTTCGTTGGCGTGCCAAGTCCAACAGTGACGATATAGTTGCCTCCACCTACTGTTTTGCCGGACTTGGCAGGTACTGTCGTCTTCATGTCTAAAAAAGTAGCATGATCCCTCTTTGAGAAGCTATATTGATTATGAAGAAAGTTCACTCTTTGTTGGTCTTGAAGGAGGATGTCAGCTTCGGAAGGAGATTCTATTGCTTCTTGTCCATTGCATGGACCGTACCTATGAACTACCTCCAAAGAGGAGCCTTTCCTTCCAGCTGAATCATAAATTTAGTCAGGTCAGGACATTTTCTTGTTTTTGCATACATATATGGAAAAGAACAACAAAGTCATGCAAAGAAATTTAAACAGCAGACCTTTTGTAGTTAATTTACCTTTGGAAGAAAATCGGTTGCAGACGGGCGATGGTACAAAGGAACTAACTTTAAGCTCGTGAAGATGGAGATTCTCCAGATTCCCTTCAAGGGCATCAATCTTCTTCAGTGTGAAGAAAGGGCAGAGGACAAGAAGCAGAGATGCATAGAGGAAACAGGTGGGGGAGACATTGGAATTTGTTGGAGCAGCCATTGGACGAGCTGTGCAGTGTCCTAGCTGGTCTGGTCACCCTTATATAAGAATTATTTATTGAAGATCACAATAACTAATTGTTTTATTGTCGTAGGAATATGCAGATTTGAGCGGTGAATGTGGAAATTTAGATGAGAATTTGGTGGGGGTGGAAAAGTCTCTCTAGTTTGATTGAAATTTCAACCACGAAGCATAGTCAGTTCCCACCTACCTTAGAACAAAAGCATAACCAGGAACCTGTGATGACTGCTAGGAATAAATATTAGTTTAGAGAAATAAACAATTAAATAAGACAATAACAATCAATTAAAAAATAAAACATTAAAATTTTATGTGATTTGGCCAAAGTTTTAAAAATTGGACGGAAAGTTAAACCGATAAGACAAAAGTTTAATTTAAAAGATTTAACTGTTATTAAACTATCATAAAATCGGTTAAAAAATGACTAAAATTAAAGAATTTAAAATATAATTGAAAGAGATTGTTCTTATCCATTAAAAAATTTGAAGTTTAATTAAAAAAGATCATTAAATAACAGTTAGTTTGTTTATAAAAATTTATTCATTTACGAAATGTGATCCATTAATTAATAAATTGATCAATTTTTAACAATAAAAATTATTAAAGTAAAATACATAAACTTAGGAGCTGCTAATCTAAAAGAGATTTCTAAAGCTTATGCTTGCTAATATCAATTCAATGACATCTAAATTTTGTACCCATCAAATTGTCACATGTCATCTCCAACGCATCTCAAAAATGGAGGAGAAATACCAAAATAGGGGAGAAGTCAACTCCAATCTACCCGCATTTTCTCCTCCATTTTGGAGAAATGCTATAGTGCCACACTAAATTTGGAGGGTTAAAAGCCCAAATTGAGGCTTAATCTTTTTGAGTTTGATCAATTTGAGACTTAAACTTGAAACCAGCTCAACGAAAGACTAAAATTTCACGAGTCTACTCAATTTAAGACTTTTTTGAATGAAAATTATGGTGTGTTTATATCCGCCGTTACATGCAAGTGAATTAGTGTTTAGATGTCACATTAATAGATGTAATTTAGTGTTGAGGCCAGGTGGAATTTAAGAAAAAATGAATCAATATCACTAAAATTTCGACTTAAACAACGAAAACCTCTTCAACCCTAAAATCAACGATTTTGTCCAAGAAACACATGTTTCACCCTTTGTTTCTTCGCTCGGTTGTGACTTCACTCCAATCCCTGGACACACCATCACTTGTGCCTTCTTGGTAGTGTGAGTGTGAGATCTCTCTTTTAGCATTGGAGATAAATAGGAGGTAAGGTTTTTGGAGATCTGAAACATACATGTACTGTGATTGAAGATCGAAGTAGGTAATGGGAGTCATGCTCCCTTCTAATTTTTGTATATAAATTTATGATGTTTTAATATTCACTTTATTCCTTTTCCCTAACAATGTTACATTTACGTAAATTATTTTATCTTCTTTAAATGGGTTTGATTATTGGGTTGAATAACGTGTAGACGATAATTGTTTTTCAAGTACAATTCTATTATATATTTGTATATAGGATATGATCAAGTTTTCCCTCCCCCATGTACTTGACATTGAACGTAGGATATGATTTGTGTCACTTGGTTTAGCTTCGTTAGTCGTTATCCATATTTTGATATTCTCTATGCGTTGGGTTGAAGATAAAGTATGATATTTATAGAAGAGATGAAGATTATTAAGAGCAAACAAATTTAGATCTGTAGACATCATTTAGTTGTTAATGGGTGCACAATCAACATTACAGCATTGTGCTGTAATACTTGAGAATGAGCTCAAGTAATAGTTCTTCAAGGTAATAAGGTTGATTAGAGGATTTAATTTAGTTGTGATTTTGAGTTGATTTCAATTTTTTTATATTTTCAACTTTAGCTGTAGAGGGACGCGTTCTAAGCTTGATATGAGGTCATACAAGCTGATTTCTTCAACTTTCCCAGTTGAATGGGACTATGACGGAGAGGCTAAATATTATTACTGTAACTTGAAAGCACCTAGATGGACTTCATGGACTGATAAAAATCCAAGAAGAAGGTTTTGTGGTTGTCAAGTCTTTCCGGTAATTTTGGTACATTTTTATGTTGTTTTAGCTAAATATGTTCATATATTTCATTAAGGAATTGATGCTTTTTCTTTGATGGTAGAGTGAAAATGTTTGGGGATTTCATGAATGGCATGATCAAAGATTTTGTCCATAAGCAAGACAGATTATTTTAGAGCTGAAAAATAGAGAGAAAATGCTATATCATCAAAATAATCTATTGAAAGCGGAAGTAACAGAGTTAAGAGAGAATGCAGTAGATATTTTGTAAGCTGAAAGGATTGCAAAAAATTTAAAGTTGAAGAATGAGTTAGTTGCCACGAGGACTAGTTATGAAACACATTCAGCAAAGTGTAGGGAATCGTTTGCTTATTTAAGCTTGTTTTTAGTATTTTTGCTTATGTTTGTTAGTCTAAATAATGAAGGCAAAAAAGGCAATAGTTGTACCTTTAAAGCCTTACCTAGAAATGGTTTGATGTACTAGAACAATGTGTAAATTTTTTTCAGCTAACCTAATGTTGTAAAGTGCAAAGTGTTAAATGTTTTAACATCTGCCATATTACTAAATTAATGTTTTAGCCTAAACAGGTTTGATGTTTTATGTACTAGCCTAAACATGTTTGATGTACTAGCCTAAAGATATTTGACGTTTCAACATTTGGTAAGGAAGATTAGTGACAAAATAGGATCTTTAATCGATGGAGATAGAGTATTCGTTATTAGTCAAAAGGAGTTAAAAGAGGCAGCAATTGACTACTCTAAAAAATGTTATCCGTATTTTACCTCCAATCTAATGACTAACATAACTATTAAGTTCTTTTATAAGTCATCAAATTATGGATGAGGTGACAAAGATGTTTATTAGACCTATAATTCCAACTGAGGCTATATTAACAATGTACATGTTGCACCATTCATGAACTTCAACGAAAATGGTTAAACTTAAAAGAAATGCAATGCACATTGACTGGAAAATAAATGAAACCAACACTTTACTACAAAAAGCTGACCATCTCTTTCCATCTATAGACTTTAACCTTTCCTTAAATAATACAAAACATTGTAGAGAATTTGACAGATCCAACAAAGCTTCCATCACCCTCCGTAACCCATTCATGAACTTCAACAAAAAGGAAAAAACATACAAGAAATGAAATTCAAACTGAAATTGGAAGTCATTGCATTCATTGCTTAATAAAATTAATCCCAACAACATCTTTACAATCTATTGTTGTTCAGTTCACAAATATCACAAAATTGTGAACTTCACTAACAATTAAATGTTTGGTTTACAGTTTTTCCTTTCACTTTGAAGATACAATTTGACTTTATTGGCTTGGATTCATATGTGCAGTAACAACTTCCTTGCTCTTTATTGATTTCTACCCAAGGTTTAGTAGTCTTTGACTTCTCCTTTCAAGCTATAGATAAAACGCAAATGTTTGTTAAACTGTATGAATTAATTAATGTTAAGTAAGAATGTAAAAATTTTACACTTACATTTAGTATCTACAACCCTATAGTTTCATTTGTGTATACCCCCATCCTCTCCATCCGTTTCTTGATCTTCCTATTTTCTTCTTGTTGAAAAGAAGAGTATGTGATAGGCATTTTCCTATAATTTTCGCTTAAGAATTTGGACTACATTTGCCATCAGCCAACATCCTCAATCTGCTTCCATCATCTGCAACACCATAACTAGGCCCTCTTCTCCCTTTGGTTTGGGCCTTGGCGGTGGCCCTTTGAAGATGTACAGATATTTGTTGTTATTTCTGAAGCACCTCCAGGTGTTGGGAGAACAACTGAGACTGTTGTATTTGCACTTCCACTTACATGAGTAGTATTTAAGGTATTGGCAGTATCTGAAGCATTTGTGGCACCAACAGATACAAACACAGTAGCAAAGGCAGAGGCAGAGGCATAGGTAGAAGCAGAGGCTTTTGCTCTTCTTTTACCTTTCTTTCCCCTTTCAGTACTAGGTTGTCAGTGTTGGTTTCAACTGTGGATATGTTTTCAGGGGTTGACGATAAGTTCGTTGTGTGTTGCTCCATATGGAAATCAGTTGATTGGTCTGGGTTCGGATTTTGAAACTAGGTTGGAACCTGTCATGGATAATAATGATAGCAGAATAAAAATAACCTAGAAGATTACCACTACTATGGAAAAGAATCTTAGCTGTACCATAAAAAGACTAAACAACTTAGAAATTACCTCTTGACCTTTTCAAGGACAGCCTCTTTTGTTGTGTTCTTCTATATGGCAGTGGCTACGTGTAATGATCATGCTCCTTTTAAAAATGTGATCAATAATTTGCTTTTTATTTACTTTTGTATTCTTTTGAGGCTCATCAATGCCTTTTTTCCAAGCTGTTTTGGGCCTACCAAGCCTTTGTTTGAATTTTGGTGGCCTAATAATTTCTTCATTACTAAGGAGTCAGTCCTTCATACCAGGCATCGGTTGAATTGCCTTCCCATAAGCTTTTACATATTTAGTCTTCCATAACCAACTAGAAGTGTACTCTTCAATATTACTGTCTTTAATAGCACATATGCCATGTGCATAAGGAATGTCAAAGAGGGTATATCTCCTACGAGAACATATTTTGTCCTAAAGCCTCACCACATATATGTTCTGTCCATGATCAATCTCATACCCTCCTTCTCCATTATGATGCATTGAACAATGTTGAGCAATCATGTCACTCTTCTCAATTGCTTCCCATATTTTTGTCCCTAAATTACCCTTCCACTTAGTAGCCTCTTTCCTTTTTCTTAGAATTCTTTTCATCAATTCTCTTCTAAGATGCTCAAATAACCTTAAAATTAACATTTTCCTTACATCAACTAGAGTCTTATTGAAAGCCTCATATAAGTTATTGTCAACCAACTCAATCATAGAATCTTTCCTCTGGAAAGCCTGGCACCATTGCTGAAATGGTGCATAACTCTCAATATCTTTTGCTGCCTTTGGTTCTTGGCTCTGAGCTTATCCAAATTTTCTTCATATTCCCTTATTGTGAAGGATTTTACAATTTTCCAAAGGGGCTCGTTCATCTCTTCCCCTTTATGTCCTCTTCCATGCTAATTGACATAAACATCTCTAGCACCATACCTATGCTCAGCAACTGGACACAAATCAGCAATGGCTCTATCAAGTCCCTACAGTGAAAAACATAACCATTTGAATAGGCATATGGATACAACTCTACATATTTCATAACAGTTACACTCTTAATGAAAGTAAAAACAAGATTGATGTGAAACTTTTACCTTTTGTTGGTCAGTCATTGTAGTCCAACCAATTCCGGAGCCCAAGTGAGGTAAATCTTCTTTCAGCCTTTCAATGAACCACTTCCATGTGACCGTCGACTCAACTTCAACCATAGACCAAGCAACAGGAAATATTTGATTGTTTCCATCTCTTCCCATGGCACATAAAAGTTCACCCTTAGTTTTGGTTTTTAGCCAACATCTATCTAGGTCAAAAAAATGCATGTATCTTGCCTAAACCCATGTTTAATAGCTTCTAAGCATATGTATATTATTTTCAAATATAGGTGGATATGTTAGAATTGGTCGAGACACTGTCAATGTAATAGTGCTTCCTGGGTTGGTCTGCCTAATCAATTTAGCATAAGACCAAAGCTTCTCATACTCCTCTTTAATGTTGATCACAACACTGTTTACTTTTTTTTTTCTTTGCTCTTCTCACCATACTCATGGACACTTAAACAATCCTTAAGTAAAATTTTATATCATCATTCTTAAAAAATGCCTTCCTTTTAAGCTTATCCATCAACAAGTCAGCTAAGATACTGGTGTTCATCCCAGGAATTGTATATACCCTATTACAGTCATGATTGTTCCTGAATTTCCTAACTTGAAATGACTGCAGCTTCTTATTAAATTCTATATATATATACCAAGGGCAATTCTCTGTCCTACATTTAGCTTGGACAACCATCAACTTATTTTTGGTAAACATGATAACCCTCTTTGTTTTTATGGACAACAAACTCACTGCACGCTTAAATTGTAAATGATTGAGAAAAAATTATCACTAATTCAATGTAAGGCTCAGTTGTATTTTCATCATAAACAGGTATTTCCTTTTCCTCCTAGTAGCATCATCTACCACATCATCTACATCACTAACAAGTTCTCCATATTCATCACTGTCATAATATTATGACAAACTACCTTATCTTCATTATTTGCATCACTTGAATTACCTTCATGTGGTCAATTATCTTCATCCAGACTATTACCTTCATCTCCTTGCTCTAAATCATCTTCAAAATCTTCATCCGGACCATTACCTTCATCTCCTTCCTCTAAATACTCTTCATCCTCTTCAACCTCCATATTTGTATCATCTTCATTCTCCATATTTGCATCATTTTCGTCCTCCATATTTGGCAAATTGTCTACATTACCTACATTACCCTTCATTATTAACATCCTCACTATTATCTTCAACTACATTACCTTGATTAACCTCATTACATTCATCTCCAGTTACTTCAATAGGGGTGTTCACACCATGTTCAATATAAATATCAATATCACCCGTACCTATCATTTGAGTAACCATATCTAACACACTAGCATTATCTTGTACAACTCTTAAACCATTACATAGTTCAAAACTAAACATAAGATAAAATATCTTTCACATTGTTATACCCACTTTTCTTACATACATCAACCAGTTTAAAATAACTCAGTAAGTTAGGATCAAATTCAATTTCATCCACAAAACTACCCTTATACATAATATTATCACCCACATTAACAAAACATCCGGTATGGTGAAACTGCAGAGTTACTTCTTCAAATGTCATTATGCCAAACCGAAAAAACCAACTCCAGAAAAACAAAAACACTCAATCAGAATGTTGAAAGAAAACACTCAAGTGAAAGTGAAAAATTCAAGCCTAACACAACACATGATGCTTAACATATTCATAACAATTCCATTAACCAACTTGCTAAGTTCTATTAATTAAGGTATGTGGCGTTGTTTGCATCTGTGAATCGAGAAACATGTTCTTGTTATGGCTTCTAGGCTCGTGAAATTTTTTTACCTATAAGCCTCATGGGAGCTGCATCATTGGTTTCCAACCTATATACCTACCTAATGGTTTATTATGCCTCAGTGTTTAAAAAATATCCATATTAAACGCAATCCTTATTCAATTCAATTGTTACATCAACTTTAAGTTATTAGTAATTAGTCTTTCAGATTTAAGTTACTACTAAAATAACAAAATCAAAACTTTATGTTATTATCAATGATAGTCAGAGTATTACAAACAACAATATAAAAACAATACATCAGTTGCAATTAAAAAAATACACACTCATATGACAAACACTCCTACTAATAAAGCAAAAAGGATGTAGGAGGGCAATGGAATTAAAAGCATCAAATTAAGATTTTATAGGACCAACTGGTTTTCTATTATGCTCTGATTGGTAGGAAAGATTTTCCTACCAATCAGAGCACAATAGAAAATCAGTTGGTCCTAGCAGCTACCCATTCCGCAACTGACCATCTTCGGTAGAAGATAAAACTAATACCAGTTTGTTTCTGCCCATGTCATTCATACTATCTTCCTTAGACTACGCTAACCTCAAACTTCTTTTTACTACGCTAACCTTAGACCTCTCATAATCAAATACTTACCGCTCTTAAGTCTAATGGCTAATACTTTAATTTTAGGACTTACCTTAGTTTCAAGAGATGATGCGTGAATTAGGCAACGCAACCCCTTCAATGAAGACTGGAGCACGGATCGGAGGGCGGTGATGATGCGTTAACCAACTAACACAACCCCTTCAACGAACGATAAAGCGCAGATCTGGCGAAGGCAACCCTTAGTGAAGATGCGTGAACCAAGCAAGACAACCCTTAGACGAAAACTGGAGAGGAATGACCGATGGTGAAGATGTGTTAGAAAGGGGAACGCGATGGGATTTTAGCATTTCTGTAACTTTTGCATTTCTCTTTTTTTATTTTACTAAATTCATAGAATTTGTAGAAAGTTACAAAATTTTAGGTTAAAACTTAAAACATTTTACTCTATTATACGTGGCATTTTTTTAAGGGTAATGGTGCCATGTTGTTGTACGTAATGGCGCATATAAACACGTCATAATTCCTATCCAAAAAAGTCATAAATTGAGCAGACTCGTCAAATTTTAGCCCTTTTTTGAGCTGGTTTCAAGTTTAAGTCTCAAATTGATCAAACTCAAAAAGGTTAAGCCTTAATTTAGGCTTTAAGTCAAATTTGGAGTGACAATGTAGCATCTTTTTATTACTGATCATATTTTTTTAATTTTTCAGTTTTTTTTCCTTTTTTATCTCAATCTTTACTTTCTTCCTTTTTTCATTCATTCATTCTTTTTTAATTCATTCATTCTTTATTTTGTTATCTAAACAATATTCTAAATTTTTATTATATGTTTATTTAAGTAATTATAACTTTATAATAATTTTAAGGTTTATTCTCATGTTTATAAATATTTTGATTATATGTTTATAACCTTATAATTATTTACTTATGAATAAATATTTTAAATAAATAATTTAAAATATATTCATTAAAAATTCAAATAAATAAACCAAAAATATATTGATATTAATAGTCGAATAACATAATAAATTATAAACAAAGATAAACTAAATTAAAATATACATACATGAATATTAATAGTCAAGCAGTAGAGTTAAATTAAAAAATACAAGCAAAATATACTTAACTGCTAATACAAAATCAATAATAATAATAATACTTAACTGAGAATATTTTTTTTAGTTTGAAAATATAGTTCATATAGTTATATATTAGAATGAAAAGTATTGTAATATTTCTAAAATAAGAAAAACTCACTCTAAATAGAGGAATAGGTTGGAGATGCCGTACGGCGACGCATGAAAGGAGCCAACTCCGTTGTATCACACCACTCGTTATCACGTAGTCTTCAAATTGTAATTGATTTGAATGTTTCTAGAAAACCAAAAAAAACAGTTGTTGAACAGGAATGCCCTCTCCATTCAATTCACATAGACCTTGATGACCCATTTATTATGATGAGCTCACTCTGACGGTATAGAAAGTTGTTAGCTAGAAAAGAAAATGAAATTGAAGGCTTAAAATTCCGTACCTGGGCATATCGATTTGGTAAAATTTCTCATAACAATTTCATAATTTACCGAAGTTTTAAAAATTAGAATGGAAGTTAAACAGAAAAGGTAAAATATTTAAGGTTTAAAAAGTTTAATTGATATTAATTTATTATAAAATTGACTAAAAATTGAATAAAATTAAAGAATTTGAAATATAATAAAAATATTATTCTTATCTATTAAAAATTTAAAATTTAACTAAAAATTTGTTAAAATAAAAACAATTTATTTATTTTAAATTGTAAAAACTTTTTAATTTATAAAAATTAATCTATTAACTAATAAATTAATTAATTTTTAACAATAAAGTTATTAAAGTAACTTAAACAGAAAAGTAAAAACCGAACTAAAAAATTGGACATTTCTAAATATTTATAGTTGAATTGAGTAAATCGATTAAATTTTTTAATAATTGCAATTTAATACTAAGGATGTAATTCTTTCAAATGAATACTCCATGTTCGTCAACATTTGTATTACAAGAATTATAAACCCTTACTAGGACTCTAATATTCTTACAAAATATAGAGTTGAACAATTAAAAAGAGTTTCACCTTGCAAAGCAATCAAAAAAGTCATTGAATTAATTGAAGAGAAAAATATTAAAAAAATTCAAATACAAATTGTGGGATATCTTGATTTAAAAATGGAAGGTTCCTTTACTAATCATTCAAATTATAATTAGCTATTGTTCTTGTATAGTCATATTATTTACGAAAATTATACGTAATATTTCTTTTGTATTTTATAAAGAGACTGAATTAATGATTCAATCCTGTAATTTTTAATTTAAATATAAAAAGAAAATTGTTGACTCGAACCTATAACTTTAATCATAAAAGAGTAATCTTACTATTAAAATTTTAGTTTTATAAGATTGAATAAACTAACAAAAACAGAAAGTTACAACTAGAATTTGACATAATTGCCATAGCGCAAAGAGTAAGGAAGTCTAAAAAAAAAAGCTGTGAATATAAAGTTGGAAAAGAAGGTTTTGTCCCATTTAATATAAAGTGGGAAGACCAAGAAGACCGCGACTCCGAGTCAAGTTGCCGTAAACCAAACTTTGATGGCTTCATTTCTCTACTTTCTCAGCAATCAGCATGGCCCAGTAGTTGCTCTCAAGTCGTGATATTGCACTCCATGCAGTTGTCAGCTGTCTTGCAACTTGATGACAATAAGATACACGACTTACTTTATTAATTTATTCATAGGCATGTTTCCATTTTGTAGCAGCAGCAGAAAGTAGAATATTACTGTTAAACTCTCTTGCTGACTGTAAACGCATTTACTTGACCAGACTTTAATTGCAATTTCTGTTAAATTCGCTACTAAAGCTTTGTAAAATATTTATTATTTTTAATAGTTCGAGTTTTTCTAGGCATTAATCGCTTTTCAGGCGTTAACCAAAAAAAAATAAATAAATCTTTGTAACCAAAAATATCATCATCTACTTTAAGCTTTCAATATAGATGGGAAATTAACAAGGTGTCACTGAGATAGGCGAACTTTGAAATAATCAATAAAATTACTTTTTTGTAATCGAAAGGATATAAGTTCGAGTAATAAATATAACTTCTTTATAAAATATAAAAGAAATAAAATTACTCTTTTGTAATCGAAAGGATATAAGTTCGAGTAATAAATATAACTTCTTTATAAAATATAAAAGAAAATTTGTGTATATTGATAACTTTCCTTAATCCTCATAAAGTAAAGAGTTTTGTGCGAAAATAAGGATGATAGTTGAAGAGCGCATATGTTGTATTTTTCTTACAAACTAACGTAGTTCAGAAACGAAGGCAAAATTTTTGACTGAAGTGATCCATCTAAAGTGCTCTTCTTTCCTATTTTTACTTGTTATCAGTTATGTTACTCTCCCATGAGCATTATACAACAAAACATCCTTAAATTTACATAAAATAAAAAAGGAATTGGTTCATCTGGTTGTACTCTTCCTACACTTTGATCATAACATTCAACTTTCATCTACTTGTTTAGATTTTACTATGCTTCAAGTTGGCATTATCGAGACTACGAGATTTAAAGTTTGTAGGATAAAAAGCTGGGATTAGTCGGCCATGTTTGACCAACCTTGATCAGCCTGTGACTTCACAGACTCAGCCAACAGCTTTATCCCTTCATCCTGTAACCGGGGTCCGAACGTACACTGCCCTCTCGGAGTGCATTTCTCACCAAATCCCTGGATTGAATTAAGTTCTTAAATCGCCATAGAAGAGAAAAAGAAAAAAAGGCACGAAAGCAGAGCCACCTTACTGGCATTCTTCCCTTGCCAAAATAGGTAATGCGATATATCTCCTCTTCTGTGTCTACCCCATTTCTGTAATTGCAATCAACCAACCAGTACTTACTTTGAAGCTACTAAAATTACAACTTCTTTATTCGTTTAGCTGCAAAAATCTTAAAGAATTCTGTAAAAATAACCAACTTTCATACATTAATGATGTGTGTTCCTGTGTTTTTTATCAAACAGCTGGACAGAAACAGATTGCCTTGTAACGCGTAGAGCAGACTTCATTACGCACCCAGGATCGGACGTGAAAGAATTAAAAATGAAGATAATGCGAAATACCTGATTTGGTTCCATCCAATCTTTATGAACCTTTTTCAGCTGCCAAACGAGCTCGAATCTCCTCGGGACCTGTATAGAAAACGTTCACCGGCTCGAGATCTAAGCCTTTCTGTAGTTTCTTTAATACACGAACGCTCTTAACGGGTCAAAGCTCTGAATGCTCGTGAATTACTTAAGTAACCACAGGAGACCCCCTTATATATATAAGCTTTCATATCGGACTTCCACATCACAAGGCCGATACGGTCCAGGTCCACACTGAAATGGATCCATTTTCTACCTGGACTTCAACCCATTAATTTAGATCATTTATTGGGTCACTTTATTATCTTTATCTGGATCAAATTACGTAACTTAACCGGTAGTTTATTTGAAAACCAAATTACAATTAATGACTGTTCACTGAATGGAAAAATTGACAAAATTGCCCTTAGGGGCAAAAATGTCCAACAATCTCCCCTTTGGACAGTTATTAATTGCAGCTTTGACTCTTTTAAAAACAGTTTAAAAAGTCGGTTAAGTCACGCTACTGTATAGTCGACTGAGTTTAAAAACATTTGATCCAAAGATAATAGAAGCCCTACATTCTGTCCCGCAAGGCTTTCGATACCGGAAAATATCAGACGCATGTGTCATGTGTGACACAGGTCCAATACAATCACGTATACCTAATACCTCGCTAACATGAATAAGAAAATGGAGTGTGGTAAACTACGATGATACTTTTATGATCTAATAATATATATATCATCTTCGTCTATAAGTCTCGATTTCTCCAACTTTATGCTAAACTGCATCGGAGAAATTCTGTTTTCTCACCCCGAATGCTACACAGCATTAGAGAAAACCTTTATGTTCTCCGACTAAATGCTAAACTACATTAAAGAACCTTTATGTTCTCCAACTGAATGCTAAACACCTTTATGGGATTAAGCACTTATATCTCCCTATGTCATGTCAAACTTTAAGGATATATCTGTACAAAACTGTATGTGTCTAATGACATAGGTTAAGGTTAATCTTCATATATGCCCAATGACCTTTAAAATGCTTAAGATCGACACAAATCTTAAGACTTTTATATGTATTATGACAATGTATGATAACACATATGACTGAGAATAACCGATGATCATCTATATCGATAAACCATCATACTGTCATAATACATCAAAATGTACAAATGTACATAGAGCAAACATAACGATTCCCTAACTAACAGTGTCTAAGGACTTCAAAACACCCATACTGTATACTTGTGTTCCAAACACAAGTGGGTAAAGTCCTTTAATTACAGAATCGACTTATAATTCCTCAGTCTTTAAATGCTCCAAACCTTAATGTCACTTTTTCGTGTCAACTACTTCATGATCAAGATTTGATCTCAAAATGCTAAGACCATGTGATATTCAATGTTGTTGTTAACCAACATAGAAACTTAATTATAACAGTACAACTGTATAGGTCTAGCCACTGAATCAACCACAGACAACTCAGAAATCAAATTTCCGAGCTAAACCGTCTGTGAAGCAGCATGTGACATGCACTATGCATGCGTGATTGAGGAAGTTACCTGTGTCTGACTGACATACTTCCACGACATTATACCATCTGCAATCTTAAACTATAACCTTAAGTAAACTTTCGATCATCCGGACACATAGCTAAATTTGAATCTGAATTCCTTACGAGTTTTCGTCTGTTGACTTTTCTATATGCCAACATATAATCCTTGCTTTCCTGTAATGATCTTAACACTCACTTGACTGAACTTCAATGGTCTACATCTAGGTTAACCAGATACCGACCAAACAGTCAAACAGTGAATGCAATGTTCTACCTAGTACATAGTCGAGCATACATTAGGCTATCAACCATATTAGAACACAGAACATTCCTCATGACCTCTCTTTATGCTTTATTCTTTGGTCACTTTGCCAAAGATTATCTCTCATCATGAGAGATAAATGTTACGACAGGTTTACTGTAAATCGTATTAAACCTTTGTAACATATACTTGTTGTATATACCTTTTGAGAGGTATGATGAATGTTAAGATCTGTCCTAGTGATTCCAAATACCTAGGACAAAAGATGCTATGTCAAGAGCCTTTATGTCAAAGTTCTTGACCAAAAGTTTTTTCACCTTATACAACATGGTTACGACATTTGACATGAGCAATATATCATCCTTATACAACATGGTTACGACATTTGGATTGGGCCGAATTGGGTGTACATTCCAAATTCAAACTCGGCCAAAGTTTTATCAACGCAATTATGTTCGTTAATAGGATTGAACATAAATGACATTCTTATTTGTGATTACTTAATATTTTTGCTTAAATATAATTTAAAAAATTTAAATTAAAATAATTTAATTATTTATTTTTTAATTATTAAATAAAATAATAGATCAAATTAAATCAAATCTTTTAAATTTGAATTTAATTCTGAATTCAGTTAGTTATTATATTTATAAAATTTCAAACTTTATTAAATGTAAAGTATTGGGTACATTCTTTGGGTTACAAAGTGACAAAGTGTAATGAATGATATATTTTTTCAAATGGTCACTAAGTCAGCAAATCTAATTTGTATATTTAAAAATCGTGCTTAAGCTCAAAGTCATGTTTAATTCAATCAAAGTAATCTGGTTGTCCTAAACTCCTGTTTATTGTCGGAAGCAACTTAGTTCCGATCTCTTTGGTACATAAGTTCCGTCAGAAAATCAAAAGCAGAAAATTGGTTAAAGTCTATATTGTTCCGGCGCCTGCGAAATCTAGAAAAAGGTATTGTCCTACGGTTTTATCTGTTACGGAAAAGGTATTCAATGATCTGCTGTTTCCCATCCACATATAACTCCTTCTTCTTACTGACGTGGGAGCCTTCGATTGGGCAGCGTTTCAGACCGTCCAATCCTATTACGTGTATAAGAACAAGTTCATAAATCATAACGCTGAAGCTAAAATTAAAGGTCGAACAGCTAATGTGTGTAGGATTAGAAAATTGAATCCCTAATCCCCAAATTCGTTGTTGTTTACTACTTTATTTCGGGCTTTGAATTGCCCAAATCGCCCATCAAGGAAATCCTAATCTTCAGTGATCAGGGCCTTTACTCTTTTTTGATCGAGCGATTAAAATGGTGGTGTTACTAGAAGAGATAGTGCAATCTTTGGAGCTATGGCTGAATTTGATCAGAAAGCAACCGTAACCATATGTGGATCCGAATTTTGACACTGTACTGTATAAGATTATGATTCACAGCTCACGAATGATGTTATTCATATGGACAAATGATCAATATATATATGCTACACAATGCAAACTAAATCAATTGGAACAACAGCATAGTAAGGACACTGTTGCTCATCAAAGGCAAGTCAATTATAAAAGAGTAAAAGACCCCTCTTATTGCACATCTAAGATGTCAGTGCTTCCAAATTAAGGCTAAGAGAATAGAGGTAATCTAGAAGTTTCCTAGTTCGCTTCCATCATTATATTGAAATTATGACAACTCAACTCCTGAAGAAAGGCAGTATTTGTTCACAAAACAAATCAACTAAAATGTGAAAGATTAGAATAATATAACTATATCGTTTTTCACAATTTTCCAAATGTATTTGTGCCGGTTATCATATATTGTAGCTAAAGGTTTGGCATTTGACGACGAATGTTATTTACATAGCTAAATGTTGCAACGGTAAAAAAAATTTTGGTGGGACGACGTCGTTTATCATGAACAAAAATTAAACCCGCAATCTTGATAGGAGATCTATTAATGATCAATGCCTTTCTAATTTGGCAAAAAACAAGGTCATCTTCAACAATTATAGGTCCTATGGTCACTCATTAATTGAAATTGTTTATATTGTAAAGAAATAGATAAGAAAGGCTCCACTTTGATTTAACAATTTTTTAATAGAAATAGAGGACTATAAGTAGGTAGTGAATAATGGTTTGTCTTCTTTTTACTAAAGTTCCTAGTCTTATTTTTGTTTAAGGAAACTTCAAAGCATTTAAGAAAAACTAAAGAAAATGAAGAAAGCTTATGAAGAAAACCTTAGAAAGCTTCATTGATAAGCTTAAAATCCTATATAGATAAAAACATTTGTTTTCATTATATATGTTCTACTTTCATTTTCATTTCCACTAATCCTTCGCTTTGTCATTATTTTGACAAGGATGCTACACGTTTAAATTGACAATAGGGGTCGACAAAGATAAAGTTTAGAAACTTACATTACCTTTAAATCTAAGATTGAGTTTAGAAACTTTGATATTCACAGTTAAGCTAATTAGGATTGATACAACGTTGTTGACTGCATGTAATATTAAACATAGGTTTTTTTTAATGTAATATAAAATGAAAAATGCATGTTATAACTCTGTTATCTTCTTATATTGTATAGCTAAATAGATAAGAGTTGTATGTATCATCAAAAATGGTCAACTGAATACACAGAAGAAGTTAAGAGTTTCAAGCAATTTGTAAACGATCAAATGGGTGATGAATGTAGTATTCGTTATCCATGCATTGATTGCTTAAATGTGAGCTTCTAAAGTCAAGATGTGGTATATAATCACTTGCTCATTCGAAGCATAGACAAATTCTATACTCCATGGCTTTATCATGGTGAACGTAAGGAAGCAAGTTATAGTAGAAGTGTCGATACATCTTATGATGATAGTTACAATAATGATGTTGATGATGGTGATGTGAATGATGATGGTGATGATGGGATTGATGAGATGTTAGACAATTATTAGAATTATATGGAGACTATGAATGAAACAGGAATGCCTAACATAATTGGTAGTATGACAAAAAATAATTTTGGGAAGATATTGAAAGTTGCTCAAGAACAATTATATCTGGGGTGCTCTAATTTTTCTCAACTCTCATTTATTGTGAAGTTGTTACATTTGAAGGTTTATAATAAATGGAGTAGCAAGTTGTTTAACATGTTAATTGACTTACTAAACGATACATTACCTATGGGACATAAGTTACCGAAATCTTACTGTGATGAGAAGAAATTGTTAAGGGACCTTGAATTGTGATATATTTCAATTCATGCTTGTAAGTATGACTGTGTTCTTTATTGGAAGGAAAGTAAAGAACTTCAGGAGTTTCAACAAAGGAATGTCTTTGATTTTTGTGAAAGGGATATTGGTGAATTAGATGAGGATGCTGATAAAGTCTATCAAGATATTGGATTGGAGATGAATAATGAAGGCATTCTAGTAGAAGATGCAGATATATCATCATTCCATAGGAGAGATCTCGAGCCCAACATGGTTCAACTAGATGAAGTATAAGTCCATCTTACCTTACAAACAGATGAAGACTATACTCAGGATGACGTCATTGCAATGACGATACTTTGCTCGAATATATTAGTGATGAAGAATCAAACGATAATGTACTTAATGATGATGATTTTCTTAATCTTGATCATGATGATTGAATGTAAATAAATTGTTTGTATTGTTTCAAATGTTAATAAGATAATTGCCTTATGTTGTTGATGTTCTAGTTATGTTAATTTACGATGACTAGAAGCATATTTTTAATGTTTCACTTATATTTTTTCGGATGTTAATGATTTTCAAAATCTTGATCATGATGATTGAATGTAAATAAATTGTTTGTGTTGTTTGAAATGTTAAGAAGATAGTTTCTTTATGTTGTTGATGTTTTACTTATGTTAATTTACCATGACTACAAGCATATTTTTCATGTGCCACTTAATGATGACATTTTTCAAATCATGATCATGATGATTGCATGTAACTAAATTGTTTCTCTTGTTTGAAATGTCTCCAAGTTGTAATTGCCTTATGTTGTTGATGTTTTAGTTATGTTAATTTACCATGACTACAAGTATATTTTTAATGTTTCATAAAATGTTAATTTTATTTTTCAATTACAATTATACGTTATGTTCATAATTCGTTTTACACAGGTTCATTATAATGGGCCCTGGTAAAAACAAGGGAAAAAGGGTGGTAACAGCAGATGAAGTTTCTCCCACAGAACAACTAGAAGAAAGTCAGCAACAACCTTTACCAACATCGTCTGGTAGTCATGAGGGATATTCAGGTCTGTTATTGATAACCAAATATATTTACATTTATGCTGAAATTGCTCATTACATGTTTAGTGTGTTTTTCTTATTATGTTTTTTTCCAGATTCTAATACTGGCATCATAAAATGAGGTAGAGGTAAGACAAAAGGTACTGAGTTGCAACAGATGAATGTTGCAATGAATATCAAGTTGTTAGTGACGATTGACCCCACGCAACGGCTCCCAGTGGATAAGATCCAAGCTGCAAATTTGGCCAGTGAGTTGGGTGTTGTTGTTAGAAACAAGTTGCCTTGCCTTCAGCATTTCAAGCAGTTGAAGGAAGACAACTTGCTCCAAAATGCTTTGGACAAAGTTTTGGTAATATTTCAATTCATTTCATTATATGTATTGCGATTTTACTTAACAAAAATAGTAACTTAACTTCTACATGTTTTCCATAGATGAAGCTCAATATCGTTGATATCGACACGCCTGAGGTTTTAAGCAGTGTTAGTTCATTGTTGAAACAAAACGGTGAAGGATCATCGATATTGACTTCATAAAAATTACCAGTCTTTCCCTTCTGATGAAGAGGCAAGGAGACATGTTTCGAAACGGGTGATTGAAGAAAATTGGAATGAAATGTGTGATTATTGGGCTTCAGCGAAGGTTTAGGTTTTTTTTTTCCTCTTCATATTTCCTTCCATTAAGTATGTTTATACATCTCATGACTACTTCTCTTAATTTAGGAAAAGTGTGAGAAAGCCAAGGTTAACAGAGCAAAAATGAAGACTCCTCATAACACCGGCTTCACATCATTTGTCGTCGTCCGACAAGAATTTGTAAGTGTAACATTTTCAATTTATTATTCTATTTTTAATACAATAAATTCTAATTGGTTATAATTTTTTAAATTCATATTATAGAGGCAAGCACAACTCCAAGGGCAAGAGTGTAATAGGATCACACTGTATAAGCACACACACTACAAGGAAGGTCAAGGCTGTACGTCTAAAGAGGCAAAAGTAATTTAAATTGTAGGATAAGATGCAGGAGTTGTTGCAGATATCATTGGCTGAGGGGTATCAGCTCAATGTCGATGACATTTGCAACAAAGTCCTTGGTATACGATCGAGCTATATCAAAGGTCTTGGGTATGACCTTAAGCTTGTTAGTGCCTCTTCGTCACAACCAGCATATATGTCACGGCGCTTCAAGAGGAGAATCAGGCACTGAAAACTAAATTACAATGTACGAAAGACAAGTTAAATCATAATGTAAAAGAAGTGAACAAGTTTAAAAAGATGGTCAAACAATTATTAAGCTCAGCATATGTCAGTAGTAGTGACGACGATGAGGAGTCTTAGTTTGTGTATGACCTGTAATTATTTTTTTATAAAATGCATTCCATTTTTAATGTTTATTTATTTCGCCTTATTATTATTTAAAAAATATGTTACTAACATTAATTATAAAATGAATAATTTTTATATTTCAAATTGACTTAAAATTGTAACAAATTAAAAATAAATTTGTTTTTAACAATTATAATGATTTTTAAATTCAAAAATAAAATCTGTCACTAAATAATATTAGCTACCACAACAAAATCATCGCAAAAAGTTATTAACTACATTTGTAAGAACGTTGTTACAAACATTTTGCTACAACCATAAATTAGTAGCTAAAAGTATTTTGCTACAAAAACAAAATCGTCCAAAAAACTATTAGCTATCAAAACCAAAATCGTCACAAAATGTTTTTACCTACGTTTGCAGGAACGTCTCTAAAAATATTTCCCTACAACAAATAATTAGTAGCTAAAACTATTATGCTACCACAAGGAAATCGTTACTAAAAATAATTACCTACAAATATAGTTTAATAGGGAAAAACTTTTAGCTATGAAACATAAACATTGTAAAAAACTATGTACGACGTTCTTTATTCTTGTCGATTATACTTTTTACCGACGAATTGTTTGTGTCCGAAAAATATTTTAGTGACAATTTTGGAAAAATGTCACAGACGTTGTTTTCCTACCGAGATTCAGCGACAATTTAAATGTGTTGTTTATTGTAGTGATTATTGTAGTGATACTTTTCTCCAATAAACAACAAAATGTGTCACAGCACTCGTTATCACGTAGTATTCAAAGTTGTAATTGATTTGAATGCTTCCAACAAAAAAAAAAGAACAGTTATTGGACGGGAAAGTCCTTTGCATTCAATTCACATAGACCTTAATGACCCATTTTGACGATATAAAAAGTTTTTAGCTGGAAAAGAATATGACGGCTTAAAATTCCATACCTGAACATATCTCTTTCGTAAAATTTCTGATAAAAATTTCATAATTTACTGATTTTTTAAAAACATGACTAGAAATTTAACCGATAAGATAAAAAGTTTAAGGTTTAAAAAATTCAACCGATATCAAACCGTTATAAAACTGATGATTAAAGAATTTAAAATATGATTAAAAAAGATTGTCTTTACTTTTCGAAGAATTTGAAGCAGAGCCATGTGGATGTTGTCCCAACTAGTGGCAATAGCACTTAGCACCCCACTGATGCCATTTGGAAACATAAGCTATTTGCTTACCAAAAAAACAAGCGTTGAAATACTTCCCAAATGTGATTGAAAGATGGTAGCATATATCCCCCATTGGAGCTTCTTCAAGCTAAAGAAGGATATTGGCGCGAAATATATAACGTTGTTGAAAGAAAAAAAATTGTCGCAAAAAGTATTTAGCGACGAATAAAAATCGTCGAACAAACGATCACAAAAGTCCTGTAGCAAAAAATTATTTGCGATGTTTTAATTGAATCATTGCCCAAAAGATTCTTCTACGATCATTATTTTGTCCCTAATAAGATTACGTGATGAGAGGAGAAATAATCGCAGATCACTTATTGCCACTTTTAAATTTGGTAGGTAAAGGTAATTAGCTTTGTTAATATAGGCGTAAATAATAATGTTTATTGAAGATTAGTTTTCGTAGTAGAATATGTTTAGCTACAAAAATTAAAGCGTAGCTAAATGTTATTAAAGACATTTTCGAAGACGTAGGTAAAAAGATTTAGTGACGATTTTATATTTGTAACTAAAAACTTTTAGCAATGATTATTTATTTTTAATTTAACTTCCCTATTACCAATTTGATATTTAATTATAATTATTAACAACATTTTTAGTTCACGTTTTTGTTTTTTAACATGGTTTGAGCTATAATTTAGTTACATTTTGTAATTATTGTTGGCGACATATTGTTTAAATAATAATAAATTAAAATAAAATAAAAATATTTCATAATTAAAATGAAATGCATTTTATACAAAAACATCTAATTAAATGTTGATTACAAAACTTAAGAAAAAATATTATCGACAAACTAAGACTCCGCATTGTTACTACTACTGACACACTGTGACCCAAGTATTTGTTTGACCATCTTTTTTAGCTTGGTCAACTCTCTTTTAGTACAGTTTAGTTTTTGCTCATTACGTTGTAATTTTTCTTAACTATGATCTAACTTTTCTTCATTATATTGTAACTAAGCCTTAAGTAACCAATTCTCTTCTTGAAACATTGTTACATATGCTGGTCATGATGATGAAGAACCAATTGACTTAGGGCAATACTCAAGACCTTTGATATACCTTGATATTGTAATAAGGACATTGTTGTAAATGTCATTAATATCGGGCTCATTCCCGTTAGACAATGATCTCTATAACAACTCCTACGCATCTTGTCCTACAATTTAAAACACAAAATCAATATGTAATTCAAATGTTATGACATTATTACATAAATAAATAGATCCCTCTTGGAGAAGCTATATTGATTATGAAGAAAGTTCACTCTTTTTTGATCTTGAAGGAAGATGTCAGCTTGGGAAGGAGATTCTATTGCTTCTTGTCCATTGCATGGACCGTAGCTATGAACTACCTCCAAAGAGGAGCCTTTCCTTCCAGCTGAATCATAAATTTAGTCAAGTCATGACATTTTCTTGTTTTTGCATACATATATGGAAACGAACAACAAAACCATGCAAAGAAATTTAAACTGCAGACCTTTTGTAGTTAATTTACCTTTGGAAGAAAATCGGTTGCAGACGGGCGATGGTACAAAGGAACTAACTTTAAGCTCGTGAAAATGGAGATTCTCCAGATTCCCTTCAAGGGCATCAATCTTCTTAAGTGTGAAGAAAGCGCAGAGGACAAGAAGAAGAGATGCATAGAGGAAACAGGTAGGGGAGACATTGGAATTTGTTGGAGCAGCCATTGGACGAACTGTGCAGTGTCCTAGCTAGTCTGGCCACCCTGATATAAGAATTATTTACTGAAGATGACAATAACTAATTATTTTATTGTCGTAGGAATGTGCAGATTTGAGCAGCGAATGTGGAAATTTAGATGAGAATTTGGTTCTCTCTAGTTTGATTGAAATTTCAACCACGAAGCATAGTCAGCTCCCACTTACCTTAGAACAAAGGCATAACCAGTAACCTATGATGACCGTTAGGAATAAATATTAGTTTAGAGAAATAAACAATTAAATAATCACCATCAATCAAAAAATAAAACATTAAAATTTTATGTGATTTGGCCAAAGTTTTAAAAATGAGACGGAAAGTTAAACCGATAAGATAATAGGTTTATTGTTATTAAACTATCATGTTAAAAAATAAATAAAATTAAAAAATCTAAAATATAATTAAAATAGATTGTTCTTATCTATAAAAAATGTTAAGTTTAATTAAAAAAGATCATTAAATAACAATTAATTAGTTTATAAAAATGTATTAATTTACAAAATGTGATATATTAATTAATAAATTGATCAATTTTTAATAATAAAAATTATTAAAATATATCGAACTGAAAAGTTTAAAATTTTAACCGATAAATTGGTCAAATCGATTTAATAATTAGATTTGGCTATATTTATGTCAAGAAGAAGAATATTTGGCACATGATTTAACACTTAAATCCAATAATCTTATATACACTCAAAATCTCTCAAAATAATGCAGAAGTCTCTAATTATAGCAGTTTAAATTACATAAACTTAGGAGCTGCTAATCCAAAAGAGATTTCTAAAGCTTGTGCTTTGCTAATATCAATTCAATGACATCTAAATTTCGTACCCATAAAATAGTCACATTAAGGCCATGCATGAAAGGAGTCACACCACTCGTTATCACGTAGTCTTCAATTTGTAATTGAATTGAATGTTTCCAGACAACCAAGAAAAACAGTTATTGAAGAGGAATGTCCTCTCCATTCAATTCACAAAGACCACCTTGATGACCCATTTATTTTGATGAGCTCACTCTGGCGATATAAAAAGTTCTCAGCTAGAAAGGAATATGAAATTGAAGGCTTAAAATTCCGTACCTTAGCATATCGATTTCGTAAGATGTCTGATAACAATTTCATAATTTAACCGATGCTTTAAAAATTAAAACGGAAGTTAATT
Organism: Erythroxylum longipes; assembly: GCA_027563885.1. NCBI lineage: Eukaryota > Viridiplantae > Streptophyta > Magnoliopsida > Malpighiales > Erythroxylaceae > Erythroxylum > Erythroxylum longipes. Next base: position 29,991,766 of record JAOQMS010000003.1, on the reverse strand, counting down.
TAATTGATAAAACAAGATGTTTAAGTATTTAAGATTTAATTAATATTAATCTATTATAAAATTGATTAAAAATGGAATGAAATTAAATAATTTAAAATATAATTAAAAATATTATTCTTATCTATTAAAAAATTTAAATTTTAACCAAAAATATTAAATTAAAAATAATTTACTTATTTTAAATTATAAAAAATTTATAATTTATAAAATTGATCGGTTAATTAATAAATTAATTAACTTTTAATAATAAAATTATTAAAGTAAATTAAACAAAAACTTACATTGAGAATTTGACATAATCGCTATAGGGCAAAGAATAAGAAGTCAAAATAAGCTGTGAATATAAAGTTGGAAAATAAGGTTTTGTCCCATTTTGATATAAAGTGGGAAGACCAAGAAGACAACGACTCCGAGTCAAGTTGGCGCGAACCAAACTTTGATGGCTTCATTTCTCTACCTTCTCCGCATGGCCCGGTAGTTGCTCTTAAGTCGTGATATTGCACACCATGAAGTTGTCAGCTTTCTCGCAACTTGATGATGATAAGATATGTGACTTACTTTATTAACTTATTCGTAGGCATGTTTCCATTTTGTAGCAGCCGCAGAAAGTAGAATATTACTGTTAAACTCTCTTGCTGACTGTAAACGCATTTACTTGACCTTACCTTAATTGCAATTTCTGTTAATTTCTCTACTAAAGCTTTGTAAAATATTATTATTTTTAATAGTTCAAGTTTCTTCTAGGCATTAATTGCTCTCATATAGATGGGAAATTAACAAGGTGTTACTGAGATAACGGATGAGGGCAAACTTTGAAATAACTAATAAAATTACTCTTATGTAATCAAAAGATCATAAATTCGAGTAACAAAAATTATAGTCTTGTGTAGAAATAAGGACAATAGTTAAAGAGCGCATATGTCGTGTCTTTCTTATTTTTCTTACGAACTAACGTAGCTTAGAAACAAGATTAGGCAAATTTTTAGGCTGAAGTGATCCATCTAAAGGACTCTTCTTTCCTATTTTTACTTGTTATTAGTTCTGTTACTCTCCCATGAGCATTATACAACAAAACATCCTTAAATTTACATAAAATAAAAAAGGAATTGGTTCATCTGGTTGTACTCTTCCTACACTTTGATCATAACATTCAACTTTCATCTCCTAGTTTAGATTTTACTATGCTTCAAGTTGTCATTATCGAGACTACGAGATTTAAAGCTTGTAGGATAAAAAGCTGGAATTAGTCGGCCATGTTTGACCAACCTTGATCAGCCTGTGACTTCACAAACTCAGCCAACAGCTTTATCTCTTCATCCTGTAACCGGGGTCCGAACGTACACTGCCCTCTCGGAGTGCATTTCTCACCAAATCCCTGGATTCAATTAAGTTCTTAAATCGCCATAGAAGAGAAGAAGAAAAAAAGGCACGAAAGCAGAGTGACCTTACTGGCATTCTTCCCTTGCCAAAATAGGTAATGAGATATATCTCCTCTTCTGTGTCTACCCCATTTCTGTAATTGCAATCAACCAACCAGTACTTACTTTGAAGCCACTAAAATGACAACTTCTTAATTCGTTTAGCTGCAAAAATCTTAAAGAATTCTGTAAAAATAACCAACGTTCATATATTAATGATGTGTGTTCATGTGTTCTTTATTAAAAAGCTGGACGGAAACAGATTGCCTACCCTCTTTAGTCTTTGTTACTTCACTGGTTTATATCACTAGCATTAGAACACTATGGACATTAATCTCGTATAACTGGAGAACCTAACTCAACTCAAGCAGTTTGCTTATCCCAGAAATCCATATACCTGATTATCCAAGTTTGCGGGATCCAAATTTCTATCAAGTACTTGTAAGTTTACCTCTGTAGGTCTTTTGTAAAGAGTGTTGCTCCCTGAAATTATTAGCGAGTTCTGATCAGAAAGAGTTGATAGAACTTAGAAGGGACAAGTCAAGAACTCCACAGAACAAGCAAAGAAAGACTCACTGGTTGAATAATATTTCCGCCGGCATCATGACAGCCTATGCAAGCACGTCGAAACAATGCAGTTCCCTTTTCTATGCCAGAGACTTGTGCCAGGGACACTGCATAATCATCATTCTAATTAACAAACTAAACAAAATCAACTAAAAATAATATACTGGTTCAAGTCATGCTACTAAATAGATCTTTAGATACCTGATTCATTGTGGACTAGTTGTTTATTTTTAAGTTTACTACAATCAAGCTCTATCTTAGGAGCATAAATTAGAGAATTCCTGTGGAAATCTGAACTGTGAAGTAAATATTTTCAGGGTTCATGCATGGGAAAAGTTGTAGTGCATGGTTGTTTCTATAATACCGTCCAATATGGCAAAATGCACCTACAGTTCACTAAGTAATAATGCTTCAGTTAAATCATTAATGGCACAACGAGAATCAGGTGGAAGAAGAGGAGGGCATTTTCGTAATTAGGAGTTCTGTCAATTTAGTGTGTGGTGGATAATGAGTCACTTACCTGGAACATTGCAGATGGGAGATAATGCTACGATGGCAGCCATTAGAGGAGGAATCAAGCCCTTGACAAGCTTTACTCGATTCTGAACTTCCACTTGCTCATCTTTTCCCTTTAATTTGAACATTCCTCATCTTCTTAGAGGCCTGAAGTGTCACACACAAGCTAATAGAGACTAAGAAAAGGAAGAAATAGAACAGATGTACCTTTGTGAAGAGGGAATTGGCTATATAGCCTCCACAGCCACAGTTCACGCATAAGATCCGCATATTGGTTTCTGATTTGCCGGGACAGTGACTATAATTTTGGTAAAAACAAGCGAAGCAGCACAGTAGACGCTGGTCAGCTCAGCTTGGATTAGAGTCCCCAAAACTTCTTAAAGCGTATAAAAAAGATGGCAACGGGCTCAGTCCCTGTAGACGGGGATAAAGATGACAATGTCCAAGGTCCTGATCAGCTTAAGGCGCATGAGCCCGAGTTCAATCTGGTCACATTTGTACAAAATAACATTATTTCACCTTAAAAGATAAGGCCTGAGCGATCTAAGTCGGAACCAGAGCCTTGGGCCGAGCCTCAGCCTATTTGCCATCCCAGATAGGAATGATATTGAATTAGGTCTTTCCTTAATTTTAACTTTAATTTGAAATTTTAAGTGAGAAATTTTTTTATAAGAATTTGAGGTTTAAGTGGAATTTGAGTTTTAACTTATTTAAATATTAGAAGTATGAAGCCAGTTTAGTTTCAAATTAAGTTTGATTATTTTCAAATTAAATTAAATTTTATTTTAATTTATAATTAATATGTTTGGATTTTGAATGGGGCCGAATTAGATATACGTTCCAAATTCAAACTCAGCCAAAGATTGATCAACACAATTATGTTCCTTAATCGGATGAAATAGGATCAAACATAAATGACATTTTTATTTGTAATTATTTAATATTTTTGCTTAAATATAATTTAAAAATTTTAAATTAAAATAATTTAATTAATTAAATTTTAATTATTAAATAAAATAATAGATAAAATTAAATCAAATCTTTTAAAATTGAATTTAATTCAGTTAGTTTAGGTTTTAAGTCTTAAAAGTTATTTCTTAAATATTATATTTATAAAATTTCAAACTTTATCAAATATAAAGTATAGGGTACATTGTTTGGGTTATTAAGTGTAATGAATGATATATTTTTTTAAATGGTCACTAAACCAGTAAATCTAATTTGTATATTTAAACAGCGGGCTTAAGCTCAAAGTCATGTTTAATTCAATCAAAGTACTCTGGTTGTCCTAAACTCCTGTTTATTGTTGGAAGCAACTTTGTTTTGATATCTTTGGCTAGGGATGGCAACGGAGCGGGGCAGGGACGGGAAGTACCTTCCCCACTCCGTCCCTGCCTGGCACCCCGACTCCTCATCTCCGATTCTTAATTTTTGAAGTGGGGATGTTTTTGACTCATTCTCTATCTCTAAAATCCCTATAAAGTCCTCGCAAGAATCTGAATTCTCAATCCTCATCCTACATTTATATAAAGTTAATTCATATAATTATATTAAACTTTTAGCAAAAAGTATAAAAATAAAAATATATAATATATTTCTAAAATTATCGTGAACAAAGATTCTTACAAGACGGGAATTATTCAACCCGTCTTCATCTCTGACTCTGTCTCAAAAATAATATTTACTTTATCTCTATTTTTACGGGATAATTTTTTTGCAAATCTCTGCCTCAAACAGGAGTCACTACAGACCCCGAACCTAAATTGTGATTCCTATCTTTTGCACATAAGTTCCGTCAGAAAATCTAAAGCAGAAAATTGGTTAAAGTCCATTTTGTTCCCACGCCTACGAAATCTAGAAAAAGGTATTGTCCTAAGAGAATACGGTTTTATCTGTTACGGAAAAGGTGTTCAATAATCTGCTGTTTCCCATCCACATATAACTCCTTTTACTTACTGACGTGGGAGCCTTCGTTGGGCAGCGTTTCAGACCGTCCAATCCTATTACGTGTATATGAACAAGTTCATAAATCATAACGCTGAAGCTAAAATTGATGGTCGAACAACTAATGTGTGTAGAAATAGAAAATTGAATCCCTAATCCCCAAATTCGTTGTTGTTTACTACTTTGTTTCTGGCTGTGAATTGCCCAAATCGCCCATCAAGGAAATCCTAATCTTTAGTGATCAGGTCAGGGCCTTTTCTCTTTTTTGATCGAGCGATTAAAATGGTGGTGTTACTAGAAGAGATAGTGCAATCTGTGGAACTATGGCTGAATTTGATCAGAAAGCAACCGCAACCATATGTGGATCCCAATTTGGACCCTGTGCTGCTGGTACCGGGAATCGCGGGTTCGATTCTGAAGGCAGTGGATGATGAGAATGGTCACGAGGAGAGAATTTGGGTTCGGATTCTTGAGGCTGATTATAAGTTCAGGGACAAGCTCTGGTCTCGCTTCGATCCTTCTACTGGTAACAAACTAAGTACTTCGTTTTAGTTTTAATGATGACATGTTAAGGCGAGGTAGAAACAGACGTATGTTTTCGTGTTCTACCCAAATTGTATTTGATTTTTAGAATGTTTCTTCTTTTGTGCGAACAAAAACAGGTAAATCAATTTCTTTGGACCAGAAATCAAGAATTGTGGTTCCTGAGGACAGACATGGGTTGTATGCAATTGATGTTTTGGATCCTGACTTGGTACTTATTTTTATTTTTGCTTCATGTCATGTTTTATTTGTTTCTTCAATTTGGACTATTAGTTGTTATCAAAGAGTTGAAGTAAAAAGTTTACACTTGAGAAAATAGACATGCATCCATTTGTTTTGTTGATTGTGACAGTACATGAACCATTTTCCCTTTGTGTCGATTGATGAATACTGTTCAGTTATTTCTTATGGATCTCTGATAAGTTGTTGTGCATGCAGATCGTAGGGCGTGAATGTGTTTATTACTTCCACGATATGATCGTTGAAATGATCAAGTGGGGTTTCCAAGAGGGGAAAACCCTGTTTGGTTTTGGGTATGATTTCCGACAAAGCAATAGGTACGTACCATTGCAAATTCTTCCCTCATTGCTGCTTTGTGTAGACTGTTTTCTTTGCAATGGATCCTGCAAAATTTCACTTTTTCTTGTTGATATTAAATTTTTGCATACATTTGTTGGATAATTAGCTAACAAAGTTGATGAAATAAACATTCTTTTTAACAGAAATCAGTTCTGTTTTAGGATTTGCTTGTCTTTATTCATGTGGTTCAAATCGCCTAGGATATGTAAAGCATCTGGTATTTGGGTTGTGTAGTTATTGAACTGCTTATTAGTACAAGCTTAAGAATAATAGGTTCAAATTGCAAACTGCATCTGAACTAATTCAAATTAATTTTTTTTGAGATGCCAAATTTACTGTAGGCTTGAATCATGATCTTAACGAAACAAAGTAATTGGTATGTTTTCCTGTTTAGAATAGATGATTGTGCTAGTGCTATTTATGTTATTGATTGGTGTTTATGTACAGTTGGATTCTATTTCTGCTGGCAGCTTGTTCACATAGCTTGACTATGCTATGCTATATGAGATACCTTGCCTGGATGTGTACTCCTACCTTGCGACAGCATTTTTTATTAAAAAAATTATGTCAATTGGTTCCAGATTTTCTTTCTTACCCTTTTCTCCAGAAGCACGGCTGTATTATGTTTAAACACTCTGCTGTCTTAATGTTCCTGATTAATATTTAAATTAGAATTAGTATTTTATGATGTACTACTTCTATTTCCCTAAGATCATAGCAACAACGTTTGCATTAGATTTAGGAATATACTAGTTATTCCAATCTGGAGACCACCTTGTTTTTGCACATCTGTTCAGAATTGTCAGATGCCTGACGCATCATCTGAAAATTATCTTGAGATTCTGATGCCAAAACTTTACTGTGTTTATGCTCTATTTCATCTTGTTTATTTTAAACCTCTTTTAGGTTGCAAGAGACTATGGACCAGTTTGCTAGAAAATTGGAGTCAGTGTATGATGCGTCAGGAGGGAAAAAGATAAATGTCATAAGTCATTCTATGGGGGGTCTTCTTGTTAAATGTTTCATGACTCTTCACAGTGAGGTAATCTCAATCCCTCCCTTTCTCTCTCTCTCATGCGATGTATCTGTTTTGCCTATTGAAGAAACTTAATATTTTAAGCTTTTTTTTCTTACAGATATTTGAGAAGTATGTGAAAAGCTGGATTGCCATAGCTGCCCCATTCCAGGGTGAGTGACTATGATAAATTGGCAATGCAACAATCTTAACAAAAGGGTTAATTCTACCCTAGTTTCATTTTTCCTGCTTCAGCTCATTAGAGAAAAGCTTAACATGATTCGGAACCTTGTTGAGGTAGATGTGTTGTTTTATATCCGCATGACAGGAGCACCTGGGTACGTCACATCGACCTTTCTGAATGGCATGTCATTTGTTGACGGGTGGGAGCAGAACTTTTTTATTTCTAAATGGAGCATGCATCAGCTGGTACATTCTTGTCTAGTTCAACTGTCAAGATTTCTTATCTTCACGCCATTTATGTGGTCACACATTTTCAACACTTGCTTTATTAACACCTTCAGTATTATGTTCCTGTTTAAATAAGATTTTTTTTTTTTTGCTTCAGATAACTGCTATGATATTTCTCTGGTCGGATGATTAACAAATTACTTGTCTGCCATTTCTCAAAAAAATTTATTTCTCAAAAAAAAAAAACTTGTCTGCCTTGGTGGTACTTATGTGTTGGTTACTGTCAATCAAGAATTTCTCATCCTATACACTGTGAATCATGGCGTAAATACAACTTTTAAGGAGTGGTGACTTCTTTGACATTTCAGCAACAGGCGAAATGATTGGAAAAATTACTTGTAGCGTTTTTGTTCACTGAGATTTTGCTATTTGCTATTTGATGTATCCAGTTCTAGTTTTGCTTTGGAGCTGCTGATTTCAGAAAGATATCTTTTCCTTTCAAATGTCTTGTGACTTTCAGTGCTTTGAATCGTGGAGTAGGTTAACTATTTGCCCACTTCAGTGTTGTAGAAAGTTTGTTTCCATTTTGACGTTTGTGGATTAGGGATCATTCAACATTTCTATAATAATAGTTTATGCGCAATCTTGTTCCTTAAGGCATTATTGGTATGTTATTATATTGAATTTAGTGCTCTAGTGAATTTCAATTTGGACTTGCATCTACGTATTTTAGTGCTTATATTTTGTTTCATGTTCCAATGTTTCAGCTGATTGAATGTCCATCTATATATGAGTTGATGTCCTGTCCAAATTTCCATTGGGAAAACAACCCTCTTCTAGAAATCTGGAGAGAGAAGGAAGATGGTGATGGAAATTCTCGTATAATCCTAGAGTCATATCCTCCTGAAGAGAGCATAGAAGTGTTCAAATCAGCTCTTTCAAGTAACATTGTAAGCTCTGAACCTCTTTTGTGGGAAATACAGATCCTTCAAGTTTGAGATAGTTTAAATAGGGAAAGTATTATGTCTCAATTCAGAGTTTATTACTTTTTTGTTGTATAATTGATTCTAGAACTTTGGAACGTCACATTCTCAAACATCTCTTGGCGGCAAATAGTTTTCATTATTTCTTTCAAATTTACTATTGACTGTGTACGACTAAATTTTATATTGAATTGAATAAGTAATGGTAGAACTCTAATTTTGATCATCTTTAATTGTCAGCAGCATGATTATGTTGAAGCTTGTGTTTTTGTGGGGATACTGACATTTGTCTTTCTGCATTCCAGGTTACTTATGATGGAGAGATCATGTCTCTACCTTACAACTTAGAGATCTTAAAATGGGCTAACGAGACACGCAAGATCTTATGTCGTGCTAAGGTTCCTTCACAAGTTAAATTCTACAACATATATGGGACTAATCTTGGGACGCCTCACAGTGTTTGGTAATCTTACTAGTTACTACTGTTTATTCAGCACAAAGCTTGGCAACTTGAATTCAAACTCTGCAAACATCAAAAGTAGTACAATTAGTAATATTCAAAAGAATGGAAGTCTGGTCTTGATTGAAAGGGAAATGCCTTTAATTTTACATTGAACTTTTCAAAGTTCCATTCAAGTAGAGCTGCATACTTTTCCTTTTCTTCTTTTTTTGTTTTTAATGCTATAGCAAGATTCTGTGCTTCAGGCAGGTAATGTTTCTTGTGCCAGTATGGTCTATGTTGCATCTTTCTGCTATATGAAGTGTATGTAGTCTCTAATGTTAGTTACTGGTCTGCAGCTATGGGAGTGAGGAGAGACCTGTTAAAGAGAACCAAGAACTGCGATTCTTTGAGGTTGTTATTCATAGTCCATTTCTGTAGTGTAATGTTGTCAAAGTTATATTGATTTTAACTAACATTTGGGGTCACTGGCTCTTTTGATAAGTCAATTCCGTTGTGCAATATTTTTTTTTGGCTTGTTATCGGTATCAGATACTAAATTTGTGTATATCTTCAGCCTAAATATGTGTGCGTTGATGGTGATGGCACAGTTCCGTCTGAATCAGCTAAGGTTTGACTAATTTCCCTTTTCAATTCTGTGACTTTCCAGAATGAATATTTCCTAACCAGCTTTGTTGCGCGATCTTTTGTTTTCCATTATTCATTGGTTGTGATCTTCCTATTTCATTTGAGTTGCTGGACTGAAATAATTGATCCATATTTTATCACTCACATTGGATTAGATGTACAGACAGTTTATTGCAATTAAAAAATGAAGTGTTTATGTTATTGATCTAGCCTGGAGAAACAGAAAAAAGGGAAATTCCCTTGCAAGTGATTTACTAGTGGTGTCTATAAGATGCAATTAATTTGGATGCATAGCACTTGTCAAAGGGACACGATATGGGTAACTTCTACATGTTCCACTAATAGGAAAATTGTTCATGTGGCTGTTAGTATATTTGTAATTGGAATATTGGAAGTGGAAGGAAATATTGAATTGCATTAGTGATGTATCTGGAGAAACTGGAGAAGAAAACTTATAAAAAACCAAGTTCGCAATTTTTTGTTTTTTTGTCCCACAAACAAATCTTACAATTAATCATCTAATCATAAGTAAGAGTGTTTCTTTCAAATTGCATTATCAAGGGGTTATGCCTTTTGTTCTAGCATGCAAATTTTTTGAGTTTATGGGATATCTATTTCAAGCATCCTTTAGTAACCATTTGTATCAATTCCTTTTGGCCTTTTGGGGCATTTCAACAGTAGGCAATCAAAAGAATATCCTTCATAAAATATCATACCATGTGCTTTTTCTTGGAAAGTCAGTGTCAACATCTTTTCCTTCCTTTTTAACTGCCCCAACTTTCACGGCAGGCTGATGAGCTAGATGCAGTAGCTAGAGTTGGAGTCCCTGCCGAACATCGTGGAATCCTTAGTGACCATCATGTTTTCAGGATTCTAAAGCATTGGCTGAAGGCTGGTGAACCAGATCCTTTCTACAACCCCATAAATGACTACGTGATTCTGCCTACTGCATTTGAAATGGAAAGCCACAAGGAAAAAGGCTTGCAAGTTGCATCCCTCAAAGAGGAGTGGGAGATTGTTCCGAGAGATGAAGATAATCACGAGAATAGAAAGCCTATCGTGAATTCAATATCGGTTTCTAATGCTGGAGACGACCAGATTTCAAGGGCAGAGGCATGTGCTACTGTAACTCTTCACCCCCAGAGGGAGGGAAAGCAACTTGTTGAGCTAAACGCTATCAGTGTTTCTGTTGATGCTTGAAGTTGAATTCGTCCGAACCAGTGTCATGCTCTGTACATATGATCCGCTCTATTCATGTATATATCTTCAACCTATAACATATGTAAATGGGGTGTTTATCAATGTCCCATAATACTCAAAAGGAATTGTATAAGCATTTATACGCATATACAAGTTGGTCTGTGCACTAGTTTAATTAATGGTCGTGTTATCCAACAAGAAGGCTTTAATTAAAATCTTTTTAGTATTTGCAATATAAAATATTTTTCTTCGTATGGGTTATTTGAAACAGTCTCTATACTGATTAAAAGTAAAGTTGTGTATTGTTGGATTTCTTTAGATCTTGCATGTTAGCTGGATTTTTGCTAGATTATTGATACAATATAAAGCAATTGAAGGGCATTTTGGATTTTATTGTAAAAATTTGGTGATTCCTTAAATTAGATAAAATTGTACTGTTTTATTGACTGAACTTTAAATTAGGGCAAAATTTTAGTGCTGATTAAATGGAAGAGGTTGATATTAAATAGGGATGATTAAAAAGTTCAAACCATTGATGTGATCCAATTTTAAATTAATGTTAACTTTAATTTAATTAAGTGTAAAGGTATTCAACTTGAAATATTGTTATATATAGTTTTTTTTAGTAAAAAGAAGGCTAAAAGTCGAAACAAAAAGGAGGAAAAATAAAAATAAAAAATTAGAAAGAACATAAATGGAGTCCAATCACCTCAATCACATCTCCACGAAGGAGTGAAGTTAAGTTTTTTGGCGGTTGTGATAGATTCTCAAAATCACCGAACATATGCAATCTATAATTTGCTAACTAATTCGCACACGCATTCCCTTCTTGGTGAATATGGCAAATGACAATCTCATAACCTACCCCCATGCACTTAGGAATTGTATGCAACAAGGAGGCGAAGCTATGAGAACCAGGTTGAGATCCAGTTATCAATTAGCATGTAACTTTAGAGTCTAATTCTAATATCACTTGAGAGATAAGGTAGCGTATTAAATCATTAGATCTTTTTTTTTCGTATTTTAGTGAGATTTTTACTTGATGTTGTTGTTAATGTTATTTTACTATGTTATAACAAAAAATTATAATTCTATTCTTGAATTTTGGACTTCAAATACACGAAATTAAACATAAAATTAACAAAAAAATTATAAAATTCAATTTTATTTTAACAAGCTATTTTACTGGAACTAGTTTGGGTTGGTTAGTCAAATCAGCTATGTATCACATGACCGAATCAAAATTGCATTACCGAGCCCAATTCTGTAAGTAGCTTCCTCGCTCTACCTATACCGTTCCCCTTCTCCTTCATTTCATGTAAGAATCAGTTAAAAACTTCCATTATTCGATCCTTCTTTTTGGTTCTACATGTATGTATCTCTCTCTCTCTCTCCGTCTTCTCTGTTCTTAGTTGCTTCTTCTCTCTTCTTTGACTTTCTGATCGTTGCTGTTTTCCCTTTTCATGATTTGTAATTCTCTTCCATTTTCGATAAGGTTGCTGTTTGGTTCTCCACGAAGTTTAGAGTTTTCATTACAGTTATTCCAAAAGTTGATGGCTTTTTAACTTTTTCTATGTGTTTCGATCACTGAATACGATTTCTGCAAGTCTTTTTTTTGTTATTTGTTCTTTTTTCTGATTCTTTATTGCAAAGTGTCTGTTTTTACAGCTCTTTAGTGAATGATTGTTACTGTTTATTGTTTTATGGTTTTGGTTCTGCAGATGTCAATGTCTTCGACAGAATCATCGGCGACCTCTGCACACAAGTATTCTCCTCTAGACTGGAGGGGGTTCTTTGACCAAGAGGATGATGTTTCCATTCCTAACTCTAATGATGTTAGTGTTCACTTTTCATTAAAAAAAAATTCTCTCGTTTTCTTTGATGTGAATATTTTAAGTAAATTCTCCATGTTAACAATTTTAGTGCTCTCTACCATTGTAGGTATTTCATGTATATACAGCAGGAACGGAAGGACCAGTAGTTTTTTGTCTGCATGGTGGTGGTTATTCTGGGTATGTTTGACTTCGTTTTCAATCTTTTTTTGAAGCCTTTGACGATCTTACATGCATTTTTATAATTCAACTTTTTGATGGGATGTAAACTTTCTTTAGCTTGAGTGGATGTTCAATGTAGATGATGTTTAGACCCGTTCCAGATTCTTTTAGAGTGGAACAGTTTAGTGCATATATATTCTTTATTGAGATATTGGCGATGCAGTGATAACAGTTGGTTCTATGTGCATTGGACAAGATTTGTTTCAACATTTTAGTTACGACTTCGTAATGACATAAAGCAGTCACACCATCTGATACCCTAAAAAAAAAGAAGAAGAATCACATTAACCCCATCGTTGACAAAAAGCAAGAAATTCAGCTGCACCAACCAGAACAAATAACGGGAAGAACATGGATGTCAGATTTTTGGAACTTTAAAATATGTTATGTGGTTATTTATCTTTGAGGCCTTTATCTTCAGCTTCCCTATAATTTTCTTGAATCTCTACCAGTTTTCCATTTTGGGGATTGACTTGAGCTTTTAGTTTCCAAATGGATGTGTAGATAACTGATTCTACTGACATCTCATCTCTGTTGACTTCCCTCCACTCACCTCATCAAAAAACACAAAGACAGTGATGGTAAACACAATGAGAAAATAAAGAACTTTTGCTTTGTTTAGTGAATCTTGTGTTTGATTCGTTGAGATTGCTTTTCTTATTTGATTAAAGCAGTACAAAACATGTGAAATTTGCTACAATGTGCAAATAAATCATATTCTTTCTGGCAGGCTGTCATTTGCAATATCAGCGAGTAAAATCAAGGAGAAAGCCCGGGTAGTTGCTATGGACATGAGAGGCCATGGAAAAACATTCACAGATAATGATCTTGATCTATCTATTGAGGTAATATTTTCGAATGATTCAATATAATTGAAGGAAGTTGGTTTCCTATTATCATGTGTATGCTTCTTTACAATGGAAGTTTTGTGGTTTTCCAAATTGAAGAACTTCTACACTTGCAGACCATGTGCAATGATGTTTTGGCTGTATTGAAGGCAATGTATGGAGATTCTCCTGCTGCAATTGTGCTTGTTGGACACAGGTTCTACTCTTTCTTTAAATTTATTTGGTTGGAAGATCATACTGCATATTCTGGAGTTGAAAAAGAGAAAAGCAATTTGGTAAATAGTTAAATTACTCCATTGTTGACCTCCCCATAAAATTTCCCCTTGGTTATGAACCTTGAGCTTATATTACTTCATGATGACTTATATAAATTTCATTGAGCCTTGTGTTGTCTCCTTCCTTTTTCCTCCCCCTATTCCTGGTTTGGGGACTGGTTTGGAGGAAGTTTGTTGTGGAGGAAGGTTTATCATCTGTAGAGACATATTTCCAAGGTGTTCATCAGAATTCAGAAGAGCTTAGTAGTTCTATGTGTATGCCTGATGCTGTATCAATTCAATTGTCATTTGTGAGAACTACCTGTCTTATACAAGTTGATTAAGGAAGTTGGTAATTATCAATTTATAACCATTTATTAGTTAGTCCAGTAATGATTATATAAAGTTCACTTTGATTTATCTTTCCTTTGTTTATCTTTTCCATTCACAAGTGGAACCTTCTTGATCCTAAGTTTCTTTTGTCATAGTTGTTATGTTACAGTTTTCTTTATCTTTATTATTCTTTGACCTTTGGACTCACGTTGCCTTCTCACAGTATGGGGGGATCGGTTGCTGTGCATGTTGCTGCCAAAAAAGCTTTACCTAGCTTAGCTGGCTTAGTTGTCGTTGATGTTGTAGAGGTTTGATTTTTTTATCATAGCTTTCGGTTTTTGTTTTTGATAATTGATGACTTATGATGATATGATGATAATCGATCATGCTATGAACTTCAGGGAACAGCCGTGGCTTCATTGATTCACATGCAAAAGATCTTATCAAGCAGGATGCATCATTTTTCGAGCTTAGAAAAAGCAGTACTTACTATTCCTTTTATTGAATTCTATCGTTTTACATCGTGGTTTTGTCATTTTTAAGGGTTTTGAAGAATATAGATCGTATGACGTAGAAGATTAAAGAGTGAAAATTGGCAGTGGCTCATTGAGCTTTTCTAGCATAATTCACTGTGGTTCTAATGATTCAACTTTTTAGCCCAAAGATCTTATTCAATACCAAACCAATGAAGAACTTTTTATTTTCAATATTGAATTTTCATCTAGGATCCAAAAGAGTTTGATATACCTTGTTCAGTGATGAAGCTATAGATTACTGGATACACTTAGAGATTATCTAATGGATTGCAAATCAAAATCTCTGTGCAGATAGAGTGGAATGTTAAGGGGGGTTCTTTAAGGAACATTGACTCTGCTCGTTTATCCATCCCTTCAACTTTAAAGTATGACGAGTCAAAGAAATGGTGAGCAATTTTGGCACAAGTACAGATAAGGAATTTACGGATAACTCTTCTTAAAATATCACAGGTTACTAAAGTAGCGTAACTACTCCTTGTCTTGTGAGAACTAACAGGTATGCTAATGATTTGCAGTTATGTTCATCGAGCAAGGCTAGAGGAAACAGAACAATATTGGAGAGGCTGGTACAATTCTCTTGGCAATAATTCTGCCGTCTGTGAAAAACATCAAGAACAAGGACATTTATAAACGTTTATCCCTAATTAACTGTGAACTTTAAGCCTCCCGTTTATAAGAGCTAGTATTAGTGCCATTTAGTTATCTTCTTAGCAACTTGACTGCATGTTGAAAACCCTTTCATATTTTCATCAAAATGGAGGCACGAGGAGCATGATTCTTCTGCTCATGTTCTTTCACAAGTCCACAATTCTACTTCTAAAATGTTGATGAATTAGTTTGAACATGTGCAGGTATGAAGGCCTTTCAGAAAAGTTCTTGTCATCTCCTGTTCCAAAACTCTTACTGTTAGCAGGAACAGACAGACTGGACAGGTAAACTGGTATACCTGTTCTTTTTGTCATTCAAGCCCACATGTGGATCTAAGGATTTCCTTTTGCAACTGCTGTGCAACAGAACTCTTACAATTGGACAAATGCAAGGAAAATTTCAAATGGTGGTTGTGAGACATACTGGGCATGCAATCCAGGTACCCATTACTAGTATATCCACAAGAGGAACGTTCACTTATTTTTTTTTCAATTTTTTCCAGTTGGTATTATTACCACTAGAATATTCATATGTGTGCAGGAAGATGTTCCTGATGAGTTTGCAACACTCATAGTTAATTTTATATCTCGCAATCGTATTGGCCCCAAGGGAATTGAGGTTGGTGTATACCTTTTTCCAAACTAAATGAGAAATGTTCAGAAATGGCTTTTAGAGCCCCATCTGATGACAAAACGATTTTGTTGCAGATACCTGGACTCCGTCGTCCATCAAACTAACAAAAGGATGGATTGGTACTAACATTTGATCTATTTTTATGTACTATCTATCTTTAGAGTAGATAATCACATGCCTGTCTATAGTAATCAGGCATGCTGAGGTGACCAAGTGAATTTTTACTATGTATGCCGTTTGAAGCCATACCTAATTCATCGTTTGGGATTACTGGTAAAGTAGGTCTTTTCCTTGTCTCTGTACAAACTCTTATTTCATGGTAGGAGCAAAATGCAATATTTATGTTAAATATAGCTATAAAATTTCCTCGTTCCATGTTTTGATAAAGCAAACCTCGAAAGGAAAAATGAAATATGGAGAAAAAGAAAGTGACAAAATGATGAAATTCTCCTCAATAAGCAATTTGGTACTCACCATGTCAAGAATGTGGTCTTATGCCCTAAATAGGGCTCTCCAAATCATCATCATCAGCAAGCAAAACATTCTTAATTCTAGCAATCACGTACCAGCTAAATTGTGGGAACAGATTTTCTGTTCTCGAGTTCCTGTTCTTCTTGTGCCTAAAGTCTTCACAGTCATTCGTTGTAATAAATTTGATGGCTGAAAAGCTTTGGGCACATGGGGAACAAGGATTTGGGAAAAAAAATTTTTGATTCCCTAAATTGTATTAGCATGAATCTGAATCGACAATGGATTTGAAAACATGTTATTATTGTTGTTGTTGTATAAATCTCTTCTTAAACATCAAAATTTGAACTTTTATTATACAATTAGCAAAATAATATAAATTTCTTGACTTGCATAAGAAACTATAGAATAACAAATTAATATGGTATTAATTTAACGAGCAAGTAGCAACAACGTAATAATTAATCAAAATCAAAGGGATTTTTCTACTTCTAGTCCAACTTGGGATGCTACCAGCAACCACCACGACAGGGCAAAACCAGATTTTGGTGACACTCGTAAACCAGTGGTACAAGTGAAGAGCTTTTGAGAACACAAACTGAAAGCAACTGGAACAAGAAAAAAAGATTACTGCTTTCTGAATTTTGAAGTATGGCAAGTGTTCCTCTTCGATTCTCTTGCACACCCAAATCGTTTCCACCCTTTAGTCGCTCAAACCAATGTGTTCCGATGAGATTGCATGAAAATTCTGTACAAGGCAATCGAAGAATTGGGTTGTTTGATGCCAAACTAAGAACAAGCCTGACTACAAAAGCTGTCTTGTCGGGGATTCCCGGTCAGAGGCAGTACCCGAGAGTAGGTGCCTTGTCAACGGGGCCAATACCATCTTCGCAACTTATTGAAGTCGTTGAAAAAGCTGCGAAGACTGGGGCTGAGGTTCAATTCCTGTTCTCTCATTCTCTGTAGCTCTTGTAATTATCAGATTACTTTTGATGATTATATCACATTCTTAATGTGCCATTTATCTTCCTGTGAATACCAAAATGTGTATTCTTTATCTGTTCAGGTGGTGATGGATGCAGTTAATAACCCTCGGAATATATCGTATAAAGGACTGACTGACTTGGTAACCGAGTAAGGACTACAAAATGTGTGCTGTTATGTTGCAAAATTAATTTTATTAATAAGTTGCCTTACTTCTTACAAGCTGTATTTTGATACCCACGAGAATGTTGAGCAGCTTTACCTTAGAATTTGGTGGTAGTCGATTATCTGCAGCAGCTGGCAGTGTATGATTGTGCCTTTTAACGGTGTGGATGAGCAGTGAGATACCTTGATTATATTTAAAAACTTTTGAGCGTACTCATAGATCTTTTGGAACATCTTTTGATAAATGTCTTCTTCAACTAAGCACATAAAAGTATCATTCATATAAATTTACTTGCAGCACAGACAAAATGAGTGAAGCTGCCATATTAGATGTTGTAAGAAAAAGTTTTGGAGATCACCTCATTCTTGGAGAGGAGGGAGGGATTATAGGAGACACATTATCTGATTATCTCTGGTGCATTGATCCACTAGGTTCGTTTCCCTCAGCTCTTGGTTTGTTTTACATTTGTTTTTGTTTTCTCCAGTTTTATCTTAGGTTATATACATGAATGTGTTATTTCTGGAACTTAGGTTATCTGTCACTTTAGAAGTTTATCCTTATTAAGTCCTTTTAAGGTATGTCTTTGCTGCAAATTTAAATTTGGCTATCTATAGAGGGAAATGGAGAGACAAAACGTTTTTTTTTCCTCTTCTTTTCCTCTTTGGGTTTATGTAGCTGAATCAATTAATGAAGCAATGCTCTGACTGTTTCTTCTTGTCTTGTGGTATTTTGGAGGTGGGGAGGAGGTTTATGGGGAAAGAGGCTTCCATTCTTATCTATTCCTTTGCATCTGCATATTGAGTTGATTATATGAAATAGATGGATTATCAATTGTTTACTTGAAATTACTAAAAATTGATGCTTCCGCAGATGGAACAACCAATTTTGCGCACGGTTATCCTAGCTTTGCAGTTTCTGTGGGAGTTCTGTTTCAAGGAAAACCTGTTGCTGCCACCGTGGTAGAGTTCATGTAACTCTAAATTGTTTTTTGACACATGTCTGACTTATTGCATTCAAATATTCTGATCTTTTTCACGCTGAATTCAACAATTAAATTTATTTGGTAGCCACAGAACCTTCTTCAAACTTGGTAATTGTTTGGGGTAATGATGTGTTTCCCCGATTGAATATTTGCTTTTCACTTTTGTATTATTAAGTACCTTCATGAAATCTTGATTCCCTGAACAGCAAGTTAACTACAAACGCAGACATTAGCCAAAGTTGTATATTTCCCTTTAAAGTTCTCTTTTGCAAAGCTCTTTTGATTCCTTCCATACGAACGAAGATGTAGTACAAGTAGAAGATGATAAAGTAACTCTTGTTTTTAGGTGGAATTTGTTGGGGGCCCTATGGCATGGAATACACGGATGTTTTCTGCAACCAGCGGTAACAAATAGCATCAACTTGTATCCACTTTACTTGGACATAAATCAGAAACATATGCAAGAAAGACTTGATTTTGTTTATGTTGCCTGAAATTATATCTGGTTCTTGTAGGAGGGGGAGCATTTTGTAATGGCCAGAAGATTCACGTTAGTCAAACTGATCGGGTGAGTAATGGTTATTCTGATTGAAGATTGCTTAGTTAATATGTTATGCCCACACAATATAAGCAATGACGGAATAGCTGTCAATCTGCTTCATTTTCTAGAAAATTGTTTTTCTTTTGCTTCTTTTTCTAGAACACTGTTTTTCTTTTGCTTCATTTTAGATTGCTTTTCTTAACCTGTATCATACTATTTTAGGTTGAGCAATCCCTTCTTGTGACTGGTTTTGGATATGATCATGATGATGCCTGGGCTACTAACATTGAATTGTTCAAGGAATACACTGACATCAGCAGGGTACTATTCTTTGTTGGTCTTTTGAAATAAGTCTCACTTTAGTTCATCAGGTATTATTTCCTACTGTGACATGTGACCTTATTGTCGTTTCCTCTCTTCTGTCTCTTTCTCCAATTGCAATATCTAGGGTGTGCGAAGGCTTGGTGCTGCTTCAGTTGATATGTGTCATGTGGCTCTAGGAATTGTGGAAGCCTACTGGGAATATCGCCTAAAACCATGGGATATGGCTGCTGGTGTTCTGGTACAGTTCTTTACTCACAAAATACTTTTTCCTTAGTGTGCAGATACTAATGGAAATTCTGTTGGATGAGGGAAAAAATAATAAGTTTAAAAATGAATGGAATTGGGACCA
Organism: Erythroxylum longipes; assembly: GCA_027563885.1. Classification (NCBI taxonomy): domain Eukaryota; kingdom Viridiplantae; phylum Streptophyta; class Magnoliopsida; order Malpighiales; family Erythroxylaceae; genus Erythroxylum; species Erythroxylum longipes. The sequence goes on along the minus strand of JAOQMS010000003.1, from coordinate 29,972,383 downwards.
TTTAGCTTGTTTATTTGATATCATTACCAAGTTATCTAGCTAGTTAAATAAATTCTTACCTATGCCCATCAGTAGTGGCTGACTGAATTTGTTTTTCAATTTTATGACAAATCATAGATAAAGGAACTATAAAAGTGGGTCTAACAGTTTGATGTTAAAGTGATATGAAGAGGACACAAGAAAGATGCTAACACATGCCTAAGATAATGGTACATGTTGTATGGAAAACAATTGATCCATAACTTTCCTGGTTTTCTTCAATGGCGCCTGTTTCAAACCAAACAACAGGCTGATGCATTTTTGCGCTATTTTACAATTTTGGACTTGGTTTCCTTGTAATGATCAAGTTACTTTGACATTTGCCTTCTTAGATTTTCTTTTTATATTAATGTTTTTGTCTACAAGCAGATGGTTGAAGAAGCTGGTGGAGCAGCAACTTGCATGGACGGTGGAAAGTTCTGCGTGTTTGATAGATCGCTTTTAGTATCCAATGGTGTAATACATGCTAAGGTTAGTCTTCAATGCCTATTATATCAAACAGAAACATTCTTATCAATCCCTTTACCCTTCTTCTTTCAAGAATCAGTTTCTAATATATACTACAATACTCTTCAAGTATAAGCTAAATGAAAACAGTGATACCAGTCAGTGCTCTAGCTTAGTGGTAACTAACTTTGCAACGAAAAGTAACAATATTTATTTGGTCAGGCTTTGAACAGTCAAAGCTGAACTGGTGAACCTGAATTCAATTGAAAATTTAGAGCAAGGCCAGGTTGATTCAAAGATAGGCTAGGTCTTGACTGTGAACCAACTAGCCGTTGGTATGGTTTGCGAGTTTTCCAGTACCAACCAGGTCAGTTCAGGTTTGGAAACAATGGTTTGAGATTGATAATAAATAGTTCTTCTTTGAAAATGCAGCTACTGGAGAGAATTGGCCCTGCAACTGAAAAACTGAAAAGCAAAGGAATCGATTTCTCGCTGTGGTATAAGCCGGAAAATTACCACACAGATTTTTGAGATTACTTGCAGAGATCCATTGGAGGAAGAGACACGGATGGAATATCTCCTTGTCATGTTGTTAAGGTTTGAGAATACCTTGTGAACTGTACCAGGAACTACATGTTAAAACTGTTCCATATCCTTCAGTAATGCTGGTAATGAAATTGCAGGATAGTTTATTCATTACAATTCTACAAACCTCCCAATTTTCAGCAACCAATCTGTTAGTGTTACACTTGACTTGATCAAATTTTTCTGCAGAGATAAGGCTTTACTTACTTCTTTTTTAACTAAAAATAATTATTTTCACTAATACTGAGGCAAATATTATTGATTGAAAATGGATTTTAGTAAGTTGGAATCATGCATTGTTAGTCCAGCTTGACTCACTCCACTATATCAATGGGACTTTAGTAGGTGCTTTTTGAAGGTTGTCCGTTAACCAAATATGATAAAGACAATTAGCATTAACAACAAAAGATTAATTAATTTTTACATAATTTTTAGAAATTAAAGAAGTAACATAATTAAAAGTATTTAACTTTTTAACGATGATTAAAAAACCTAACCAATTTGATCGATTTGATGGTAAAAATCTTGAACTGTTCAACTTTTTGATTTGTTGTTAAAAAACCGATCAGTTTATTAATTAATCGATCAATTTTTATAAAATAATAAATTTTTATAGACAAATAAATAAATAAAATTTTATTTTAACATTTTTAAATTAAAATTTAATTTTTTTTTATGAATAAAGATAATTTCTTTCAATCATATTTTAAATTCTTTAATTTTATTTAATTTTTAGCCAGTTTTATGATTTAAACTTCTTATTTTAATGTCGTTTTTAAAATATTGCTTTTTAAGGTAATTTTAATTTAGTGTCAAATTTTCTAAATTTTTTATTTTAATGACTAATATTTCAAAATTTATATAAATAAGATCAAACTTAAATGTGAATAAGTTTAAAAAGGGATTAGTCATTATTTATATAATTTATTAACTCAAAACTAAATAATATAATGTGCATAAGACCTTTAAAAAAAAAGAAATTTAGGTATTTTAAAATTTGTTATCTCAAAAATGAAGCAAAGTGATTTATGCATTTTCAGAATTGGTTTGGATTTGATAAATTTTTTGTGAAATTCAATAACTCCACCATGTTTGTGATTTTTTAAATAATAAAAACAATTATATAATGATAAACAAGTCACATGTAAGGCATAATCGAGAAGCTTGTGAGCATGTCTATGGAAGCAACTCGTCTTCTCTACTCAGAAACCGCTTCTCCTCCACTGACGGCCACTCGCTTCTTTTACTCCATACCCTCATTTCCTCACTTTCAACGGCGCCGGAGTCAATCCCAACTCCGGCTTGGTTCTCCTTTCGTCGCCGGAACAATTAAATGGAAAGGAACTAGCATCGCCGCCGTAACGGTGACGGACATAGCGGTGACGGCGGGGGAATCTGAACCGTCGGTGAGAATTGTAGCTGTTGTCGGTGGTGAGAGCATCAGCCCTTTAAAAAACGCTTCTTGGGAAGAGGTCATGCTCCATACTGTAAGTTGCTGTACCTGAAGAAATGAATTTATGCCAAGTAAAGTACAAGAATTGCGTGAGAAGTTACTATGGTGTGTCAAAGTTGGATGCTTTATGTAGGATTTTGATGTGGGTTGTTTTCTAAATGAGTTATGTTGAAGCTATAAGTGATTTCGAGTGTCGTTTACTTTGTTTTAAATGAAATGAAAGGCCAAAACTTCTATGGACTAAAATTTTTTATTATGGAGATGAAGTTACAGTGTATTAGTTATCTATTTTGTTTTTGGAAGATAAGGAAAAGAAATCTGATATGTAACTGTGCCTTTTTTTTGTTTAAGATGATAAATATTGAATAGCTGTTGTTGAAGAGTGTTCTAGCGTTCAATTTCCTCTTTTCTAACTCCATTTTGTTTTAAATCTAGGCAAAAGGATTGAAATGGTTTGATGAAGGGTACGAAATGCTTGTGTTCAATGACATTAACTTGCATCAAACTAATGAGCAAAACCAGAAATTGATAAGAGAATTGGGTCAAGCAGATATATTACTAGTTGTTGCTGTTACAAACAGTGAATCAGTCGAGTGGATCAAAAGTAAAAGTAAAAACGTCCCGAACATAATCTGCTTTGACTCCTCTCCGTATCTGGAAAACAAACTTGGTGGATCTTATGTTCAAAAGGAAGCCAGTGGAACCTTATTTGGGAAAATAACACGGGTATTTCAGTCTACCACAGCCAAGGAATCAGTGAAAGTGATGCAGACTGTGTCAGATGCATGGAACCGGTGTAATTCAGATGATATAAGGTTCTGTTTATTGGTTATAATCAATGCATACATAAGGCCAGTGGGAAGTCTGAAGAATCTGAGGTCAAAGGGTTTTTCGACTCTGAACTGCATGGTTAAGAATTGTGGACCTCAAATATTAAAATGCCTATTGGATCCTGATTGCAGGAAAGCTCTTCAATGTTTGAATAACTGCAGCCCGGTTGATCAGGTGTGTAATTATAGGTGCATTGCTTCTTATGAAAGTCCAAACCTAGAGGCATTTTCTCTATGTGTATTGCAGAAAAACAATTGTCTTGAATTGGAAGCTAAGATTCCTGAGAAACCTTTTGTGCCTCCTTTAGCTAAATTCCGAGGTCAGGACTTGTCTCATGAAATTGCTGAAGATCTTTTTGTAGGTTTACTGGGGCAGCTGGATTGGAGTTGGCGTGTTGTAGCTGGACAGAATCCAGCCTATGATCAATTTCCATGCCAGTACCAGCTGTTCTACCGTGGAAAGGCAAAAGGATCATTTTGGTATGAGCCAGTTTTCCAGGTTAAAACTCTAGACGGTAAAATGGTGTGGAGAAGACGGAAGTATCGTGTCAAGAGGGCCAAAATTCCTGGAACGTTCTACTTTAGTGTCTTGGACAATGGAGTTGTTTCGAATGAGTTCTGGGCAATTGTGGATGTGTCAGATGATTTTAGCTGGGGCCTGTTTCATTACAGAGGAGCTGCTCAGGTGGCAGGACAGTCATACATCGGGGCAGTTCTTGTTAGTCCAGATGGGGCATACCCAAGTGAAAAGGAGAACATGAGATTGGCATCTGCACTTGATAAATGTGGAATTAAAGAGTGGGAGCTATTTACAGTTGATAATTGTTCCTGCCAAGATCCTCCACTTGGCATTCCAGAGGGCTCAACTTTGCATTCTGTGATTGATGTCAAAGATCAGATACGGGCCTCTGTGTAGGTACATCTGAATCTTTTAAACTCAATCTAGGATCAATCCAATTGAATGTGTCGTGAGCCTCAACATGCAACACCAATTGTTAGATGAATGCATCAGACTAAAACATTGGTCAGTATATAGTGAACAAAATGTGATAGGTCTATGAACATAATAGTTATTTTTGATGGCATTCACCCATCTGACAAGAGGGAAAGTTGCCTCTAGTGCTCCAGAAGGAAAATAGACAATTGTTGAAATAAAAAATGCTTGACGATGTCTAAATTCCTAGAGTCTAGACATCCAATTTCATCGAGAATATGAGCTTAAGAGGACTTTGAGAGAGAAGAAGAGGAGGATCCAGATTTTAGGGAGTCCTAAAAATTCCTCAAACAAGACTCCTTTACTTGGACCATCTTGTTTGATGTGTATAATTGAACACGATATTCAGTTAATAGTTGAACATGATTTTACGTTTCTGGAATTACAATCCGGACAGTTTATGCTAGAAAACTTGGTTGATTTGAAAGGTTTAGAAACATCAAGAAATCATAGTTTGATCCGTAGATTTGTATCAGTGAGCATTGTAGTGTTATACAACTGTATCTGTCCTTGGTCTGTTCTTTTCACTTAAATACTTCTGTCAAAATGTACTGTTTTGTTAAACTTGTAATTTCTGACTCGTTTAAATCAAACACATCAGTTCTCAAAATCAGACGAGTAGTTTTAACTCTGCATGTATCCTTGAACATTCCGATTATTTTCTAAAACATATAATCGTTTTCACCAGTAAATATTGAACTTTATAACTAGAATCGACCATTTCATATGCCTAAGTTTTTCAAGAATAGATCATGATGGTTAGTCAGAAAGTGTTTGTTTATGGTCATAGAACTAGTAAAATGGAACGGAACTTGCCTCTCTCTTTTGATTCAGGAAAATCCTCTATAGGGCTTGTAAACTGAAGACCAGTCAACTGGTGAAGCTGCTTCTCTTACCATTGCTTCACAGTTATGTGGGAGCTTCACTTGTATTGCTCTCTTGGAAGTGATGATTTGAGAAAGCTTAGCACATGATCACCTGCTACTTCTTCTCTGCATTTTTTTTTGAAAATTTAAACTGGTATTATATTGCTAAAGTAGTAAAACTTATATACAATTATTTACAAGGACAACAAAAAGAACTGAAAACTAACCCATATTACACTTCTAGAAACCGAACATTTAATACTCTGACTACACTTATTAAATCTTCCGTATCATTCTGAGTTCGTGGCTGATGTTGTCTTGCTTCCCTTTCAGCAACCATTATTTCTCTAATCAAATTGACTATTGACTCCGCAAGCTCGTATTTAGGTTGTTCTTCATATTTATAAATCCTCCTATTCCTCTTTCTCTATATGTAATAAATTACCGTCTGTCTTAATAATAAAACTATCTTGTTGTCATAACTTGGCTAACTGCATAACATCAATTATCACTTCATTCTATTAAAAAGAGAATTTCGGAATCTTTAGCAAATTCAGAATTCTACTCCACACAACTTTCATATATGGGCATTTAAAAAATAAATGATCCTTGCTTTCAGTAACTTGTTTGCATAACACGCAAAGTGGGTTATAGCTACCGAATCATCTATTTTTCGTGTTTAACCTATTCTTGATAGTTAACTACAAAAAAGTGGAAGATTTTAGACTTAATACCTGCTCCTCTGCATTTTCTGGATGCTTAAATACTTATTCTGCTGCTTCCTCCGCTTCCTTCGACATGATTTCATCCACGTTTTTCTTGTCCATTGACCACCCTGTCCCCATCTCTTTTACAGACTAACCGGCTTCTTCTTTACCCTACTATTACATCTTCAATCTCCATTCGTTTAGAACTTAGTTTACCCATCAAAGGCCATAGGCCCATAGGGATTTGTATGGAAAAATTCTATAATAATTCATTATTCATTATTAAAATTCTTAGATAATTATTTATAAAGTAAATTAATAACACAAGTTGGGTCGACATTCAACTGAAAACCCAACCAATGTTTTCTATTATAAGAGTTTTTTAATGAATTTATTTTTAAAGACATAAAGCTCATATTTTAGTCAGTATGAGATTTATTGCTTAGAGTTGGTAGGAATAATCTTACATCATTGCAAGAAATATAAATAAATTACACTTCAATTTTACGTTACATCAATCTAATATGAAAAATTAAAGCCGTCTCATATGATATGTCAGTTAAAGTGAAGAAGGCATTAGTGGTACTCTAATTCATTCTGTCCACCCCAATTAACATGGTTAATTAGGTATATATCTGCCATATTAATGGATATTTAGGGTCTGTTTAACAATTAGCTGATTGCAATCTATCATCTATTAGCTGTTAGCTGAATCTATCAGCTATTAGCTGATAGCTGATTCTATCAGTCGATTTGACCAGCGGATTGCATTAACTATTTGTCATTTGATGTTTAATAAAATTAGTTGTTTAGTATTAGTTGTTTATGTATAAAATGACTTATGAGGACATGACTTTAAAAAAATTATAAGAGTATGAATATTATATATCTTAGTATTTCGTTAAATATTCTTACAGGAATTTAGATTTTAGATATTTAATTCTATAAAAATTAAGTTTATAACTCTAATAAAAAACATAGAACATATAATAATAATAATAA
>JAOQMS010000003.1:29947169-29962020 GCA_027563885.1 Erythroxylum longipes | reverse complement strand
AATAATAATAATAATAATAATAATAATAATAATAATAACAACAACAACAACAACAACAACAATAATAATAATAATAATAATAATAATAATAATAATCCAAAGTTAAATTTTCTATTAATATGAATGATGTAACGAGCTATATCATATTAGTATTTTTTTCATATAATATGTATGAATTTTATTGTTTAATAAATTAAAAATGACTTATAAGGACATGATTTAAAAAAATTTATAAGGTCACAGTTAAATTTTTAATTTTAAAAAATTAAAATTTTGACAATAATAAAAATAGAACAAAAATTAAATTTTGCAAAAAATTTACAAATGTTTCATGTATAATTCATAAGCATAACATAGTGCGATGCATAATTAATTTATTGTAATTAGGCATAAATTGACTTGCAAAAATTAATTAATGTATAACTTTATTTATTTAGGAGGGTATAATTAGTTTTTCACTTGTACATAATCAACTAAATATGAAAACGTTGGTATTGTATAACTTTTCAAAGTTTGGCTATTTGGAATAAATCAGCTACTTATCCATCTTCTTACTAAACAAGAATTTCAGCTGTTTGAAATAGTCAAAAAACTTGAATCAGCTAAAAAATAACTTATTCTTTATTCACCAAATGCAGCCTTTATTTGAGATGTAGATCTATTTATGTGTGATTCAGACTGTGAATATTGGATGAATGACGGTTCTGATAATGATGACGAAGTTCATGTTCTTTGATGGAGAGAAGAACTCAATAGAAAGTCAAAATTTTCTTGCTAACCAGAAAAGAAAATCCATCCCAAGCATGATGTAGATGATGACTCAAGATCTTGAATTAGTCTCGAGAATTCTAAGCCTAAACTAAATGATCTATCTTAAATATTGAGACTAGATGAAAAGCAACATTTGATTCAACTAGGATGCTATGCGTAAGTAATTTGTTAAATTCCTAAATAGATCCTCAAACTATTATCTTTTACGATGATAACATCATACGAGGGAGATTTTTTACCTTTAAAAGCCTACAGTAATAAAATCACTAGAGTATCTATAAGATCATACTTAAATCCATAGATATCAGCTACACGTTTATCATGTACTTACTTCTCCAGCAAAAGAAGTATTAAATTGGTAAAAACAAAATGCTATGGTACAAAATAATGTCTTTTGCAGAATTGATTTCAAGCTTAATAGTTTATTCTAACGAACCCAAGGACTCAATTCAATGTTTGATGTTATATCTCTTCAGATCTGACAATTACATTAACAACTACTCAATTAAGCCACCCACTTAGATTCGAACTTTATGAGATATATTGATATGCATTCTTGTGGATCAGAGCTCTCTAAAAAAGAAAGAGGACTTTAAAAAGTTCGAGAATAACTTAAAAGAATTAAGTTAGATATGTCAAAAAGAACAATTCAGAGCTATATGGGATCTATACCACTCCAGAATACTAGACACACACCTACTTATTGAATACAGGAAAAAGAATTCAATAATTAAAAGATTACATAGGAAATGAGGCTCCCAGAGGGTTCGAACTATTCTTCTAATTGCATGATCAATTAATGGCCATTCAAGCGAAATCTTTGCTATTCTCCGTTATATAATAGAGAAGATAAATTACTATACTTAAGGCTGATCATGTTTGCATGACACTACCATTTTATTCTTCTATTTTAGGGGTGCCTTAACATTGTATTCTTCATAAAAGATGAAAACAACTGAAATATACGGAGTAATTATATTAATGTCTTTTTTCAGTCTAAATAATATGAACCTCTAAGGGTAAAGATACGTATTATCGGTCTCTTTTAGATTTCGTGCCAAGACTTGATCAACTATACGTTGATGATGACGATGCTGACACGATATGAATAATAAAATAATTGTAGCAGAGGAGAAAGAAAGCATTTAGATCATGGCTTTAGTTAAATTCTACGCGTGTGAAGAGTATATATTCTTCTTCTGCTGCTGTTTTGCACCGAATCCAACGTAAAGTGGGATTGGAGGTGATAAAAGAGATAGTGACAGAATCATCTTAAAAGTTGTATAATCCTTCTTTCTACAACTGGGAACTTGTTTTCGGCTGCCGACACCATTCATGGACTCCAATGGCTGACCGACTGAAGGTTCAAAAGTTGAGAGAATAAAGGCCGCATATGATAATTATCACTGTCATCACCATATCTCTGTTTTAAATTCCCACAAAGTTGTCTTGTCTTCTGGTTCTTTCTTCATTGGTCTGCCACCATCTTATCCTGATTCTTCATGAGGCAGCTTCTTTGGAATATAGAACCAGATATGACTTGATTCTGTAGCTACGTTGCTTGAATTTGTAAAAGAAATTCAAGTTACGTTGCTTATACCACTCGAGAACCCTAACTGGAGGGTTATGAAACAACGAGGATATGATAGAGCAGACTTTTACGATAGCTATAATATAGATAAACAACTGATCCTAGATATGCTAGTTAAGAGTTAAGGCACGAACTTAGATATTTTAAAATAAAAAATAAAAAAAATAAAACAATAAAAATACTGTATTTTCACTCTAATAACAATAATGTCTTTTTTTATTTTCTATCCTTATAATTATGAACTCATTTATGATATAATTACTCCTTTATAAATAATTCTTATAAACAAAAAATTGCCGGTACAATCATATGAAGAGTACTCTAATATTCCTTAACAAGAACACCTTTCGTACAACTAAAATCTTGATGAGATGGTGATGAATCTTTCATCCCATGTGAAGAAGACGTGCAAAAATATTGTTGGACCTCGTACCATATGATAAATATCGTGCCTTTTGTACAAGGAATTTGAAGTTTACCGAACCTTCATACTTATTCACTTGCGGTGAATGCGACTTCTTTGACATGACATTATGTTGTATAACAATTTTGAAATGTCTTGTATTCAAATGTGATGTTTCATAAAATCCAAAATTAAGTTATGAAAATTTAAAATATTAGGATTCAAATATTAAAAAGAGTGTAGAATTAAATATCTTTCATCTTTTTTTTTATACTTAAACATGCAAATTTTTTGTCTAATTAAATTTTTTGGTTTGATTTTTAACTTTTCAGTTCAATTATTTTGATAATTCTTGTTGTTAAAATCGAATGAGTTATTTTTGTAAATTAATAAATTCTTATGAATCAAAATAAATCAATTAATATTCATTTAACAATTTTTTTCGATTGAACTTTAAATTTTTTGACAGATAAAGACAATCTCTTTTAATCATATTTCAAATTCTTTAATTTTATTTAATCTTTAGTCAGTTTTATAACTACTTTAAATTTTTTAAATCTTAATTTTTTTATTTTATCGGTTTAACTTTCAGTTTTTATACTTATCAACTAATTACGTAGCGAATAAGATATCACGAAGTCTTTCTAATTGAAGCGTCACATCGGTTGAAAAGAAACAAATTCTACAACAATCAAGTTCATAAAGTTTTTAGGAATCAAGCAACGTGTAAAGTTAACTATGTCATAAACTTTATTAAATTAGTAAAGGAATTACATAATCGCAAACAACACACAAAATCATCTTAAAGAGAGACTTATTTTCTTTGCATATCAGCTAATAAGTGAAGGGAACAAATAAACTGTTTGTGGAGCTTTATTTCATTAGCTGCTAAGATTGTCTCTTCCATGTTAATTAACCTGCTTTAGGCTTAATCTTGACACCTCCAAGAACGATTCCACCCTTCCACCAGTTGCTCTCAACTTCCAACATCCCAAATTCCACAACTCCATTCCAGTCGCTGGAAATCTTAAACACACCTCCTGGAATCTCCTGCCACGCTTGGTTCTTGGCCCTGTACGATTCAAATATTACCTGTTTCACCGTTTCCGATCCGTTGTCTTTCACCTTAAACTTAATGGGAATTGAATGCCAACCAAAAGCATCACTTTGAAACTTCACAATGTAGTATATTTCGTACTGGCATGCAGAAGCACCTCTGAATGTACTTTTTAGCAATTGTCCTGTGACTTCAATCCAGTTAACCTGAACAAGCTGCATACCTACTGTAAACCCAGTTGATCTGGACACAAGAAAATTAAACAGGAAATGTTACTTGATATTATAATGTGTGCATAGATATGAATGTCAGCGTGTGTATATATATCTATATATATATCAAGTATGATACGTACTTCCGATCTTCTTCCGAAAGTGTGATCAATTTCCAGAAACGTTGATCGTTTCCCCAGATGATATTAAGAGCGTTGACAGAGACACCAACGGTTCCATTAGCTAATAACGTCGGTGGTGAGCCATCCTGATGATGGAAAATCAGTTCATAAGTTCAGATATTCCCTATTGAATATCTAATGAAAACCAGATGATCGATTAAAACAGTGAAGAAACAGAAATTAAGAGGACTTCAGAACAGTGAGAAAATAAAACAACGATTTATGAGCAAAAAATGAAAAATTGCACTTAACACTTTTCTTGTGAGGGCTGAGACCGAGACCGAGACCCACCATTGGCTTGTAGTTTCCACTCTCTATGTCAGTCTGCATGAATTACGAATTGTGCGTACAAACGATGAAATGTTGCAGAAGAAGAATTTATGTAGCAAAATTATAAATCGGAAGAGTAAAAAAAAAGAAACAAAGAGATGAAGATAGCTATTGATCATATGAAGTTGCGTAAAGCTATAAGAAAGACTAATCAACATGTTGATTTGAGGAATAAAGTGCAATGCCAAATTACAAAGACGGATGTGCATGAGTTCTTTACAGAAATTTGTCTCACCTTCTTTATGACTTTCACCTTTTGCTTTTGCATGTTATTTCGATCGCTTTTGCGAACCACAAACTTGTATATCTTGTTGTTTACGGCCATGCTATGAGCGGTGATTGATTTTATTGAAGGTGAAGGAACTAGTACTTGTTGATAAGAGTTTTGTTGCATCATATGGCATATTTATGAATATTTATACTCGATATCGCGAGTGGGGTGTCAAATATGTATTTTTGGTATAATGAGCACTAATGGTCGGTATACGTAATTATAATAATTTAGAGAAAAGATGAAAATCTATTCGGGTTCTTCAGCGTATAGATTTTCTGAAAGTATTTTAATGCAGTGGGCGACTTATCACTGGTTCACATAGACTCGTAAAGAATTTTATTTATTTATAATATTATTCAACAAAGATGCTTGAGAAATCATATTGGAACACGTTTATTTGCTATAAAAAAGCTGTGGAATAGTCCAATATCAAATTAAGACAATATTTAAGGGTCGTATTAATCTTCAAAGCTCGGAAAAATTCTAGAGGTAAATCTGCATACGTACTATTAGATCTTTCAAAATTTCCCGTATATTAGCAAAATTTTTATTAGATTGTTGTTGTTCTTGTTATATTAATCTTCGATTGCTAAGTATGTGTGTGTCTATATTTCCCTGTATGATTGACAAGATCATTTTGTGTGAATTCAGAGTCCGTAAAAGTAAAAGCACAAAAGGGGAAGAATCTATTCTTGACGTCGGGTTTGAAAAAGGAATTAACAGTTTTAATAAAAATTAAGAAAATTTCCTTCATAATATATATTGTAAGTTTAAAATTTTGCCTTCACTAAATATTAAATCCAACTCTGCCATAATTTTAATTAGATTAAGTTTGTTTTTAGCGATGATTAAAAAATTCAACTGATTTCATTGGTTCAACCGTAAAAATCTTGAATCATTTAACTTTTCAGTTCAGTTGTTAACTTGTCAGTTTGATTTATTTTAATAATTTTTGCTGTTAAAAACCAATCAATCTATTAATTAATTAGTCAGCTTTTATAAATTAATAAGTTATTATAAACTTAAATAAATCAATTAATTTCTATTTAACAATATCTTTTTTTTAATTAAACTTCAAATTCTTCGATAAGTAAGAATAATCTATTTCAATTATATTTTAAATTCTTTAATTTTATCTAATATTTAACCAGTTTTATAATGGTCTAATTCCAGTCGGCCCTTTTAAATATTAAACTTTTTATCTTACTAGTTTAACTTCCAGCCTGAATTTAAAACATTGGTTTTGAGGGCTTTACTTCCGATATATACTCAAGTTCGACCAGTTTAGAAATATTACTTAAAAAAGAATTTAATACAAAACTGATTTTTAACATAAATTAATAAATATTTCCCTTACGATATTCTAGAATTAAAATTTTGACTAATTTCTGGTTAAATTTATATTTAATATTTCAAGTTGATGAATTGGTAGATGAAATGACAATTGGTGGAAACTTCATTGACAATTGGAATCGAGTCCCAGCTTTAAAAAGAAAGGCATTTCTCTCTTCGTGTTTCACACGCAAGTACCTTCTCTTAAAAACATTTCAAAAGAATTGCATTTTACTTTCATCACATATTACACAAACTACAATTAAAAATGATGTTTAATTTAGAAAAGGGTTTGTTAATTAAATGAACACCATACGTTGCGTAGTGGTTAAGGCCAAATTTTGTTTATGTTTAATTTATGATAGACTATTGTTATAGAAGCCTTTAGTACTTGTATTTGTCCAAATTTTGAAGATCATCTCATCTATTATATCAAGTTATACATTATAAATATTAGAGATAAATATAAAAAATTGTACAATTAATTTATTACTTGAATAGGTTAATATTAATTAATTTGTCTATTAAGATAAAAAAAATGGAATCCATATGTAAAAATTGTTAATTCATCTTCTTTTCTTTAACTAATAATATAAGTAAAAATATTAGTCTATATAAGTGGTGCCTAAGTGGAATCTATTAGTATATAAATTGTTAGGGGACTTTAAACAATAACACTCACAAGATTTTTAAGATTGCTCAACAAATAACAAAATTACTATGGTAATAAAAATAACTTAAACCTAAATTAAGCATTAGCTCTCTAATATAGAGATAAAATTACGGGACAAATTGGCAATAAATTCAAAAAATTAAAATAGTAGAATACAAATAATGAAAGTTTTCAAGCTAATCACTCCCTCAACAAACAACTACAATAGAACCTCTATTTTAAGCTCTCTAAAGCTCTCTCACTTTTCTAAATCTTTAAAGAATAAGATTCTCGCGCACACTAGAATTTGGTACAAATTGATATATTTATACTAAAACTACTTCCAATTAATCCTATATATCAAATTCTAATAAAATAGTAGTTGATAAATGCTAATTAAACTTTAAAACACTTATGTTATTGATTGTTTCCATGTTAACCAATTGTTGCCTTCAAACTTATCTTTAAATCTTCAAAAGGATATGATTTATAATAAACACGATCACTTACACAGTTGTGTCTGAACCGTTGCTTTCTAAGCACAGGCATGTATTCCAAAACTAGTTTAAACTTATCGATTTTTACCTCAAATTTGCCCAAACTTTATTCCTTTTGATCCATGAAGACTAATAACACCTTTGGAGTTCATATTTAGTAGTTTTCTTCTAACTAACATCCATAAAATGAGTCTGGACACACAAAAATCTCCTCCTCCAACCTATTTATGAGGAGAAATTAACCACCCTATAAAAAAACGTGAATGTCATCCTAGCGATCTTATTACAAAGCTTAAGCTTACTCCAAGGAACTATCTTTGTTAACATATAGGAATCATTCTTGTCCGTATAAATCTTCTTCAACTTTATTAGTTGCCCTTCAACCACACATCATAATAAATAGTACCTCATATCAATATGCTTAGTGCAGGAATGATATATGGAATTCTTAATCAAATCCATAACATTTTGATTGTCAGAAAACATCATGTATTTATCTTGTTCCATATCCAATTCTTTGAGAAATCACATTAACTAAAGCATCTCCTTTCTAACCTCTATGGCTACAACACATTCTGCCTCAATAGTAGACAAAGTTATATACTACTACAACTTAGATTGCCAAGAAATAACTCTCCTTGTAAATTTGAACAAATGTCATGAGGTTAAACTTTTGTTATCAAGATCGCCAGCTATATCCACATCTTTGTACCTTTCCAAAATTTGCTCACCACATCCAAAACTCAAACATAATCTAGAAGTGCCTTGCAAGTACTTGAAGATTCAATTTATTATTTCTCAATGTATCTTTCTCGAATTAGATAAAATTTTACTCACCAATCTAACAATGTGTAAAATTTCTACTCTAGTACACACCATGACATAGATTAACGAATGAATAGTTAAGGAGTAAGGAATAGAGGACAAAATCTTTTTCCTTTTCAGTGGTAGGACAAGATCTCTTGCTCAACTTAAAATGAGCAGCTAATGGTGTACTAATTGACTTGGCATTCTTCATATTGAACTTTAAAGCACCCGTTTAATATATTTCTCTTGTGATAATTACAACTTTATTGCATTTTACAACTTTATTGCATTTCTACCATGATTAATCTCTATGCCCAAAAATTGTTTTGTAAGACCCAAATTTTTTATATTAAAGGAGTCTCCTTCAACCTGCAAATTATATCATCATCTTATCCAGCTATTAACATATCATTTATATACAAAAGAAGGATGATAAAGTTACGACCAAGGAATTTTCTAAAATAGACATAAGGATCAACTAATGTTCACTTGTAACCATTGCTCTTTATAAATGAATTGAACTTTTTGTACCATTTCCTCGGTGCTTGTTTGAGCCTATAAAGAATCTTCTTCAACTTGTATATAAAATCCTCTTTCCCTTAGTTGCTCCATGTAAATTTCCTTGTCCAAATTGTCACGTGAGAAAACAATCTTCACATCAGATTGTTGCTCAATTTTAAGATCTAAACTAGAAACTAAGGCCAATATAATGAGTATCAACAACATCTTAACCACTGGGGAAAAAATCCCATCAAAATTCATACTCTTCTTTTTATTATATCTCTTTACCACTAGCATTGCCTTACGCTTCACTAGGTTGCCACCATCTTTCTTGATCTTAAACACCCATCTATTCTTCAAATCATTCTTACTTTTGGGAAGCTTTACTAATTTATAGGTCCCATTCTTTTTCAATGAGTCCATCTCCTCTTGCATTACCTTGAGCCAAGAATATTTATCTTTAGGTCACTGCACTTCTTAGAAACTATTTATCTCTCTCTCAACAGTGATTAGTAGATATTTTGAACTAGGGTATCTTCTTGAAGGCTTTTTCTCTCTTATTAACCTTTCAAGTTCTATGCCTTCCAACAGTTGAGTAGGTTGCTCATGATGCTCATTGGCCCTTTCTTCATGATCCACAGGATGTGTCTCATATAAATCATCACCATCAAGTTACCTATAATTGTTATCATCTTGTGTAAGCTCATGTTCTCCTTGTTCACTTGTAGGTTGCTCAATGGAAGTAGGAACATGAGTTGTATCTTTGTTACCAAAATACGTTAAAGATGTAATCTTATTTTTATTGATAAGCTATGTTGCCATCTCATATTCATAGAAGGCTAAATCCCTACTTCTAACAACATTATACTTTTTGGAGTCGTAGAGCCTATAGCCAAACCCTTCATCACCATATCCAACAAATACACAAGGAGTGGTTTTTGAATCCAGCTTCGATTTATGTTACTTTGGTACGTGCTTAAAGGTCTTACTTCTGAATACCCTTATATATTAATAAGTTGGATCCTTCCCTTTCCACACTCTCTCAGGAACATCAAGATCTAAAAGGATTGAAGGTATTATATTGATCATATATATTGTGGTTTTGACCACCTCATACCAAAAAGGACTTCAGTAGACTGGGGCATTTGGAGCATAGATAGAATCTCCTTTACAATGTTGTTATTCATCCTCTCAGCAACACCAATATGTCGTAGGATGTCAGGTTTCATCTTCTCATGCCTTCTGCCATATCTTGCACAGTACTCATCAAACTTATTGGAGGTATCCTAGACTTTATTATCAATCCGGAGACATTTCAACTTTCTCTCTATCTCTTCTTCTACTATGACATGAAATCTTTGAAAAGTATCTAGTAACTAAAATTTTATTTTTAGTATAAAGACCCAAGTCTTGCGTGTAGCATCATCGACAAGTGTAAAAAAGTACTTATTACCTTTCAGGGACTCCACCTCTATAGGACCACATATGTCGGAGTGCACTAGGTCCAACTTCACCTTCCATCTGGTAGACCTTTTATTGGAAAGATATTCAATGTTACTTTTCAGCCAGGTAATAATCACAACGGTTGAGAGAAATTGTAGTCTTCGTAAGGATAAGTTAATTTTTAGCTAGAAACTTGATCCCTTTTCTTGCTAATGCATCCTAATGTTTGCTGCCACAAATCTAGCAAAATATTTTTTTGAATGACATTTATTTCTTTAGCACATACCTTAAAGTGTGTCTTTTATAATATGCAACATAACCATCATGAGCAACCTTCAATACTGCTTTAGACAACTTCCACTTATTATTCTAAAAAGTATGTCAGTATCCCTCTTAGTCAAGCACATTCATAAATAGTAAATTTAGTCATAAGTTTGGAATGTGTCGTACATCTCTCAAGGTCAACGTGCATCTAATATTGCTTTTGAACTCGGATGTCTCTTATGCCAACGATGCTAGTAGAGCTTTAATTGCCTATCTTTGCACACTTCTAAAATCACTACTTCTATAGTTGGTGAAATAGTCACTCCTTAGAACACAATGATAAGATGCCCTTGTATCAACAAACCACTTCAAATCTAAATGACTAATATTGAGACACTTCATCATCTTTACTTAATGTTATTGCTCCAGTGTTTTTGTCATCTCTATCCTTTTGTTTATCTTGCTTCTTCTAGTTTATCTTCCATTTTTAGTAGAACTTGTTTACGTGACTAGTTTGGTGCAGTAATGACATGTTTTAGTCTCCTTGTCATCTTCATCTATCATTTTCTCCAGCTTAGATGGAATATTATCTTTTATACTTTTATCCACGTTGATTGGATCATAAAGATCCCTACAATACATGAGATCTTTCGTTATAAGTCTCCATATTCAGTAGTTAATTGATGTTAACTTCATTATAGAGTTAATGCCACTCTCTATATACAAGGCTTTAATACCACTTACTGTGGGCTTCAAGCAATAATGCTTATAATATCTTTAAGATCTCTCAATTAATAACAAATTACTATAACAACAAAGATGATCGAGAGCTAAATTGAACATATGATTTAACGTAAAAAAACCTCTCTAACATATAGGTAAAAACTACAGGACAAATTAATAATAAATTCACTAAATCAAAATAGTATGATACAAACAATAGAGGTTTCGAGCTATTCACCCTCTTACAAGATAACTACAATAGAACCTCTCTTTTAAGCTCACTAAGCATTAAGGTTCTCACTTATATAAGGATTGAGTACAAATTGATATATTTATACCAAAACTACTTCCAACTAATCCTAGATATCAAATTCTAATAAATGTAGTTGAATAATTCTATTTAAACTCTAAAACACTTCGATTATTGAGTGTTTTCATCTTATCTAGCTGTTGCCTTCAAACTTATCTTTGAATCTTCAAAAGGATGAAGTTTACAATACACATGGTCACTTAAAATTTCATGTATGAAATGTCACCTCCTAGACACGGGCATATATTCAAGAAACAGCTTCAACTCATTGATTTTTGCCTCAAATTAGCAGTGAACTTCATTCTTTTTTATCCATGAAGACAACTAACACTTTCGAGGTTCAAATTTAGTGGTCTTCTTCAAGCTAAAATCTATAAAATAAGGTTAGATAGATAATAAGCCATGCATAATTTGAAATTTAAAAGAAAAAGAGTTAATAGTTAAATCAAATTCTTATACTAAATTACACACACCCTCCTTTCTTACAAATACTTCAACCTTTATTAGTCTATCTTACTTAATATAGTATAATCTCGAGGCCTAAATTCTTTGAACCTAAGTTTGATTCAAAACATTTGGGAATAGGTAAATGATGAGTTAGAATATAGTTCAAATTTAGTTTATGGGTTTTTTTCAACAAATTTATGAAATTAAAGGTCAAAGCATTTTTTACACATTTGATCTCCTATGATCAAATTACTAAAGTTGGAGAAAGGAAATGTACTATTCAACGTGAAAGTATGTAGATGCATATGATAGTGTCACTTGTCTCCAATCTAGGCAATACCTAGAGATCTTTGGCTTATTATACCATTCATTGAGCTTTGGTTCATAGGAGTTCGATCCATACCTATCATTTGTCCCTTAAGTTTCAACCACATGTATACTTTAAGCTAGTTAAAGATTTAATCTGTCACAAAAAAATTTTAGGCTTGATTCTAAGAGCATATTGAGTTACTATTTAAATTGCACAACATCTATTATTTGGAGTTAGATCTACTATCTCGTATTCTTTTTTTCTCCAAATTTTAGACTCAGATTATTGAATTGAGATTAGAATGATGTTTTAATAACAAGCTTATAGTCAACAGATAATTATAAGTTGCAATTAAAAATTTCAATTGACCATAGATTGTTGTCATATTCGCTTCAGGTTCTTAAAAATAGATTTGAAATAAATGCTTTAGATTTGTCCCATCCTATTGAAGAATACTTGTTAAAGTGTCCATTGTTTATATATAAAAATGCTTATACCTTATATTTGTGCATGTACCATATTGCTTTAATACATATATCAGATTTTGAGCAAAGTAACTTAGTTAAATTGAGCAACTTAATATAGGTTAAATTAGGTGTTATATGAAATAACATATGTCATGATTATGCTGTAATTTTTTCTGGTTCTTAATAATCAAACATCAAAGACATAAATCATACATGAATCATGAATCATACGTAAATCACTCGTATCTATACAGAACTTGAATATAATAATAATCATATAGAAGAAGCAAATAAATCACTTACCTTGAGCGGAATTCGTCATGATGTAAAGATGAAAACATTTACCATTAGGAACTAATTTCTCTCTCTTGACTCTCTTTCTGTACAATAGCTTGATAGATAGCTCGATGCACAAATACCTCCTCTTTCTGTATTTGTGCTTTGTCTATACTTGACTAGGGTAGAGAGATCATTAGTTTATATGCATTTCTTTATTGACATTAAATCTTGTACATCCATCAAGTACTAAATTAACATTTAAGATTTAATATACTATTAAACTAAGAAAACCCTAAGCCAAGTTTAATATGGGTTTATAGAAAATTTGGGCCACAACATCAGGCCATATTTCTTACATTCTCCCACTAGTCGGATGTTTCATTATTACATTTATTAGTATAACATAAGGCTAGCAAAAATTAAATCTTATAAACCGTTAACATTATAAGTACCTCAACACAACAAATCACATAATGTGGGTTATGGCAGTCATACACATTATAGTCGTATACTCCCTTCCATATACCACTACATTAAGAACTTATTATGTTTAGGTAGTTGTATATAAACAACGTACAGTCCACATACTTGTTATGAAAATACAAACAAATTTCTTATTTAAACAATTATGTATACGTAAACATAATGAATAAGAAATATAAAATTCAGAAACATATTATTATTGAGCTCAAAAGTCTTAAAACCTTATCATCAAACCTTATTATCAATCATCAATACAACCAAGACCTATCCTAAGCACATGTTCTTTAAATGTCTTTAGTTGTAAACCTTAATCAGAGGATTTTCTACCATGAGATTCGTCATAATATGTTCTATATGCACTCTTTGTTTCTAAATCTCTTCTTTAACAACAAAATACTTTAATTTTATGTGTTTTACGCCTCTAGAGTACTTGTCGTTTTTAGAGAAGAAAACTGCTGCAAAATTATCACAATAAATTTTCAGCGGCTTGCTTACTTTGTCGACAACCACAAGTAATGCGCACCACAGAATTGAAAGATTGAAAAGTTCGGATCTAAGGAAAGAAAAATAGGATAGATTCGAATTAACTAAAATTAAATCTGATACGCAGTGTTGGCCCCGGTCCCCGTACGAATTGTATGGTGACTACATGTCACCATTTGATATTTATTTGTAATAATAATAACAATTGGGAACATTTCTATTAAATAATTTCTAACATTAGATTTAATTAAAACTCTAGACACGGAAGTTTAGTGGTGGGATCATATCATAATTTTGGTCATATAATTAGATTATTCAAAAATAAAATGATTTTATAAAATCAATTAACTATTTATTATTCAAAAGTAAAATGATTTTATAAAATCAATTAAATATTTATAAAATAATTAGTGGATCATATCAAATAAAAGAAATAGGTTATAATTGTATTTTCTAAATAAAATTTTAAAGAAGAGTGAAAATAATACTTAACAATTTAATAAAAATATCCATAGCAAAATATACGAAGAATAATGATTTTGGGTGCGAAAAGAATTAATAGAAATTGGGTTAACTAAAAAAAATAAAAATAAAAAATAAAATTTCAATTGGGTCGCGATCGTACCGTGTTATGATCGCGACATTGAAGAAAATGGGCATTGTCGCGATTGCGCTTCGTCGCGATCGCGACAGTGAAGAAATTTGCGACCGTCGCGATCGTACCGTATTACGATTGCCACTGGGTCAGTTTTTGGGAACGTCGCGATCATAATGGGTAACGATCGCGACTTCCTAGCTAAAATATCCTTACTTCTAAATAACATATCTTTCAATCCAGAAACCCAAAAATTACAAACTATATATCATTGGAAAGATAAGATCAAGACCTACAACTTTCATGAGACAATTTTGCCTAATTCAGCCTGTATCGATACAGTTTAATCATCTAAATAAATTTACCATTTCAGCCAAATTCATACTTCAATTATACATAAATGCACCCAAACACAGCTACCTTATAAGAGTCATAACT
>JAOQMS010000003.1:29926952-29947069 GCA_027563885.1 Erythroxylum longipes | reverse complement strand
GTGGTTTATGGTCGTGATCCTCCACCTTTGGTCAGGTATGAACCTGTCAATTCTACTTCCAACTTTGATTTGGATTTGTCATCAAAAGAGAGGGATGCAATGTCGTTGGAATTGAGGGATTAGTTGTCGAGGGTCCAAAATTACATGAAGCAAAAAACTGATGGCCATCGCTGAGACATTGAATTTCAGGAGGGTGACTTTGCATATCTGAAGCTCCAACCCTACGGTATGCGATCGTTTGCTCAACACTTGAATGAGAAGCTATCTCCACGATTCTTTGGTCCATATCGGGTTCTGAAAAAAATTGGTCGCGTTGCCTATAAATTAGAATTGCCTGTTGAGTCACACATTCATCCTGTTTTTACATTTCACAATTGAAGAAGGTTGTTGGGCTCATCACCACATTCAGCCCTTACCACCAATGCTTACTGATAGCAGGGAATGGCAAGTGGAACCAGAGTCTGTCAAGGTATTCAGAATGAGGGTGGATGGCATGGAGGTGTTGATTGTGTGGGAAAATCTTCCTAGCTTTGAAGCTACTTGGGAAAAGGCTGCAGATATAGACTTGCAATTTCCAAATTTCCACCTTGTGGACAAGGTGAGTTTGATTGGGGGAAGTAATGATAGGCCTTTGAAGGTGTATGGGAGGAGGAAGAAGAAGTCCAATTCAGTCACGATTGATTCAGCCTTCAGCCCACCTACTGAAGATCCAGCTAAGGCAACTTCATGCCAAAGAAATAGAATGTTTTTAGATGCTTTCAATAAGGTTACGGGATGTTAGTTTGTTATAACAATATTCCACGTAATCATTGGTGCCTATCGTGTGAGGGCAAGTTTGTTATAGAGTTAGTTATCTTTAAATAGGACTGTCAGGGAATAGAAGGAGTCATTCCTGGGTATTCAAATTGTAATCGTGCCTCTGAGGAGAGCATTGGGTTGGAGGGACGCTGCACCTTACAATAGCAGTTGGTACTTTTCCGTTTTATGTCATATTGGATATACTATCAGTCCTATTCAGTCCACTTCATTCTTTTTGCGATGTTCTTTTCGTCATTACTATTTTATTGAATCTGAGTTCCATCAATACACTTCTTTATTGACATTAAATCTTGTACGTTCATCAAGTACTACATTAACATTTAAGATTTAATATACTATTAATCTTAGAAAACCCTAAACTAAGTTTAATATGGGTTTATAGAAAATCTGGGCCACAACATCAAGCCATATTTCTTACATATGCTACGTAACACATAATGCTATCATCTATCAAACTCATAGCATCTAATATGTAAGGAACAAACTAATTTATGTTTGACGTATCCTACATTACATAACAACACATGTTACAATGACTAAACCATACAACATCCATTGTCTATGTTCCCTTAGAAAGCAAATGAAGAATGACATTAATGGATACCAGTGAAATAAAAACCAAACTTTAGGAGTTATTTGATAGCTTTTAAAAATCAAAAAGTGAAGTGGAAAGATCCAAACCACATGTAATTGTGGTGTAATTAACCCTAAAGTATTATATCCCCTCTGAATGTAAAGAGTAGAAAACTACAGCTCATGAGAGAGCATGTTATTGTAGGCTAAGCTTTTGTAACGATCACTAATGATTAAAAGACTTAACAAGCTGGTTCAACTGTAAAAATCTTGAACCATTTATTTTTTGGTTCGATTTTTAACTTTTTGGGTTAATTTCATTAATAGCTCTTGTTATTAAAAATTTATTAATTAATCAATTTATTAATTAATCAGTTAATTTTCGTAAGTTAATCAGTTAATTTTAATAAATTCTTATATTCTAAAATCAATTAATTAATTTTTATTTAACAATTTTTTTTTCAACTAAACTTTAAATTCTTTAATAAGTAAGAAACAATTTTTTTAATTATATTTTAAATTCTTTAAGTTTGTTTAATCTATAATCGGTTTTATGATGATTTAGTACCCATTGAATCTTTTAAACCTTAAATGATTTGTCTCTTTTGATTCGGTTTTTAAAACATTTACGATAACTTTAATTGTAGTTCAAGATAACTTTAATTGTAGTTAAAGTTTACTACTTAGCAATTTTATGTCGAGTTATTAGGGGAAACATGCATGAGTCAGGTGAATTGCAGCCATATTCTTAGCGGTTTAAGATTAGGCTTCCTAGTAGTTTTCTATCTAGGAAACGTAGAGTCAAGTGTGGACTTGATTAGCTTCGTGCATTAATTGAGGTTTGCAAGTAAGTTTGTAGCGGGGTACGGTCAAAATACCTGTCCTCCCAAAAGAACGCATGAGAGCCTGTTGTCTATTGAAGCAAAGGTCTTACTCGAACGAGGTAAGTCTCTTTCTCGGAGAAACATCACGGAAGAGTTGTTAAAAGGTTGGAAGTTTCAATGACTAGACTTGTAAGTTTTCATCTTTCTCGTAACAATTGTGGATTTACAGAGTTTATGTAATCTCTTTTGCTGCATACGTAGGTCTAACCCTCATAGCTTCGAGGGTTAAAAACTTACCTTCATAAGTTGATATGTTGAGTCGAACAAAAATAAGAAGCATGATAAGAATCGTGATTCGTGAAGGAAGTCGCCTTAAGTCCAAATCTACCAAGAGAAGCTCTAGAGAGTAAAAGGTTATAGGTCTGTTGGAGCCACAGCTTAATGTGGAACCAAGTGTGATTCAGATCGAGTCTGACGTCGGGGAGTCTCTCGTAGTTTATGACTACAACTCCTCGATACAACAATGGCAAAGCTCTCCCTGTAAATAAGGTCTGCTATCCTCGATGGTTTGTCAAAGTTAGAATTCTGTTTTCACATCAATGATGATGAGTGGGACACAATCCACCATATTTAGAAGCTATATAGATTAAGTTTGGCATTTGATAAACAGCAATATTAAATCTTATTTCCAATTGACAGTAAGACCAATCACGAAAACAACAAATCGTGTCCTTTGATGCTTCGTCATAAGGTCAACTCTCCTAAAAGCACATCATATTCTTCCCATATACTTGGGCTTCTTAATCTTTTCTACTGACTCTGGCTTCATGAATCAGCAAACCTCCCTTCCATTTGCCACTCCAAACCTCGTACAGACCAAAACCGAGGCTTTCATTGTTGTTTGTAACCTCAACCACGAACTCATGAGGCACTCGTTTTGGAAGTTTACCAGGCTCAGGAAGTTCTATCTTCTGCCTTGTAAACTTCCCTGTCCCTACCTTAGCCATTATGTAAAGAGGACAGTCTTTCCAACCAAAGGAACCGTTGTTCATGGACAACAGGAAACTGATTTGGTACTTCCCGGGTTTCAGCTTGTTGGATATCCCAGCTTTTACTTCAACCCATGAAACTTGCACCAGTTCAGCTGCTTCTACATCCTTGTCACTACCAAGTAGCAAAATCAATGAGACAAGACTTGATGCTTTTTAAACTAATTCAGAAATAGTGAACTAGTTGAAGAGAACTCAATTGTAACTTACTCTAGGAAGCGCCAATAGCGATTGTCGCTACCCCATGTGATGTTAAATAACTTGGGCTTAAACACCCATCCCTTGAAGTTAGACTTAGTATCCTGAAACAAATAAACTTTATCAGTTTATTAACCACACGTATTCACACAAACCTAATAAAATCCTACAACAGAATTGCAACCTTCTCGTACTTGTAACTCAAATTCAATTGTTGTTTAGAGGACTAGATAACTAACCTCGATGTACGGTGGTTCCTCCTCTGCTAAATAATGGGGTCCTTTAGACATGAGTATGGCAACTGGCTGTTAGTTACTACAATCCCTGAAACAATTACTTGCAAGAAATGAACGTTTGCAGATGAAATAAACCCTTGCAAATGGAGCCTTTATATTGAGAGAAAAAGAGAGAAGAGAATAATACTTTTCCGATTCCCTTTTGGCATTACCAATAATTTATTCCAATGGTGGAGACAGCGAAAATCACAAGAAGTTGCATCGCTGGAGAAGAAAGGAGAATCCAGCTTATGGATTGTATCAAACACCGTGTCTGAAACTTGTACTGATCAGATATGACTATAGGACTCTATACTGTGGTTTATGTAACTTGGAAAGATGATCAAAGAATATACATACATATGTAGCCCCATCAAGTTGAAGCAGTACCTTTCAGATACTGTAAGAAAAGGATTGATTCTCTCTGCATGCCATTTACGTCAAATGTTTAATTAAGAGAGAGGAATTAGAACGTCTCATTTGGGAATCAGAACCCTGTTAATGGGGGAAAAGAAAAGTTTATCAGTGGTTTTTGCTTTGGCCTTCATCTAAAACGAATTTAGAAATCCCTTGTTTAGTTAATATGACGTCATGTTTCATCATCTTGACATGAATAGAAACTTCACTAAGTTACATATGGTGCAGAATATTTTTGGTGCCTTTGTTATAAAGGGAAGATGATTCCATGGGGAGAAGAGAGAAGAGAACCATTTAAAGAGGATGACAGAGATTTTCGTACACACGTAAAGAATATGAATAAAGTACATATTCAGTGGTTACAGGTAAACTCATGTGAAGTAAACGCGTAAATGCTTTTCAATTGAACAAGTTGAAACTTGCGTGAAGTTCAACACCTTTACCATTCTGATTCCTGCAATCACAAAAGCATTCTAGTCCATCATCATAACCAGCAGCCTTTTTCGCATGTTTATGGGTTCAGTTTCAAGTTTCAAAATTATTAAGCAGCAGGAATGAGGAAAAAAGAAAAACTACGAGGAGAGAAATTCTCCAGCGCAACTGCTCAATGATATGAAATTTCACTACCATTAATTGGCTAGCAGTAGAAAAAATTGCATAGGAAAGCAGCTACAATAAGGTTCAAATTTGTTTCCGCCTACAGCTCTTCTACAAGTCTAAAACTATTTATAAATACTACATAAGATATTGGATAACTGCAACATCTGAGCAGAGGGTGACCTTGAACGAGGGTTGAACACCTGGTCATCACATACACAACTGGATATGAACCAACTACAACGTTTCATGATATGTTCCTGAAGATTATAACCTGAACTCGCACATCCAAAATTCTGATCAGTAAGAGTTTCCTGGCTCAATTAAATGTTAAGATACTTCCATCGGAAACCTCAAGGTTATAGCTCAAATTTTTCAGCCCTCGGGATCTGTGAAGTACACTGGACTATCAAGTTCACCCATGCTTGCAGAGGCAAACGATTCAGTTGATTCCAATGTGGAAAGTGACGAAGCAGTGTCATCAGAATCTGAGACAACCTCATCAGGTAGAATGATATGATCCTCATCAATTTCAGATAAGTCTGACCCAGATGTTCCTAACAAAAGTTTGTTTATGGCAGACTTTGCTGTTTCGACAAACCATTCATCCTCAGGTAGCGCACTGCTTTAAATAGTTGTTGACATTTAGTGCATAGTGGTAAACAGGACATTTTTGAGTAAATATGTATAGTGCAACAGAATGAGAAGTACCTTTGTGGATCTATGCCTCTAGCCGAAAATGTTCTGATTGCCCGTGCAATTATAGCTGAAGCAATCTGGTGTATATGTCGAGATGGATAACCCGCAAAACGTGCAATTTCAACAGTGAAGTGCATGTCGAGTATTAACTGTCAGAAGTAGAATGTATAGTCAGGAGAGAGGGAGCAAGCAGAAATGACTTGGGTTAGCAAACAATGCCGTGTAAAGGGAAACAAAATGTGTATATAGATTGCACGTTCCATAGTGCCAAAGAAAGGTAAAGCTTCATTTGGTGCCAAATTGAGATATAACTGACTCAAGGTGACTACCAAAAGGTGGCACAAGAGAAAAGGTTCAGCCACAAGTAAGTTAATAAAGAAGTTCAGAGAGAATGAGACTAAGGATAGAAATAACCACAGATGACTAATTAAAGAAAGCAATAGAGAAAAGGGACCTGCTGCAACCCTAATGGCTTAAGGAGAACTGATTCATCCTCAAACACATCCCAGAATTCCTGCTCATCAGACAACCACATTACAACAGTCTCTGTTAGCCTAGCAAGCAAATTTTTCTGTATTTTCTCCTTCCCGAGTAAAACATCTCCAGCCACAATTGCTAACTGCTGCAATTTTGCAAATAGTGCCTGCAATAAGAATAAATCCATCAGTTACAACAAGGAGTCATTAGATAAACAACTGTCTATGATGGATAAATAGGAGAGCAGTGGCAATGGTCTGTATTCTCAGTCTTAACTTGGTTCTGATGCATATCCAGGATTGATTTGGAAGCAAAATAAAGATCACATAAGATGTTAGTTTGTCATTTGACTCAACTTAAGATGATGAAGTGATGCATTAAAAAAGCAATAAGGACTCAAATATCTAGACAACCGATTGCTTAGCTTTTTTAAGTAGTTTATAAACCAATATCAAGCAGACCACTTGCAATGGTAGAGAGGGATTCCTTTCAGTTCCTATCTTGATGCGGTAACTAATGAAGTATCAAATGGAGGAAAATACATGTTAAACAGATATCCTAAGACATATCACAGGATGGAACCCAAAGACAATAGCTTTCGATAGAAAAGAACAATATATCTAAAGATGACACAAGTAAAATTCAGTAATTGTATTCCCATGTACCCAGAAAGATAAGTTTCACTAATTAAGATGATCACTTATTACCTGAAATGGCAATGAAGGTAGAGGATCATTGCCCCAGTATAAATCCTCCCCATCACCACTTAAATAAATTTGTGCATTTAATCGTGTTTTCCCTTCTCTTGAATAGATGAAGCACAAAACATATTGACGACAGAAGTGATCCCTAAGCTTGTCAAATGAGTGTTGAAGGTGGCGTTTCCAATCCTTTAATTCTGCTGTCATGACATTAGGTGCAATACTCTCAGTACTTGGCTCCTTGCTTTCATTTTTCGGACTCCAAACTTGTGCGACAGCAAGCGGTAGTAATTCATCCAGAATGGTAAAAGCTATTCCCAAAAGTGCAAGCTTTTCTGAATCCGTTTCAGCCCTAAAGTGCATGACCTCTTTCAACTCAGTAAAATTGTCATCATCAGAGGGACCCGGTAGAGATTTAATCAATGCATCCATGTATTTGTCAAACAACTGTGAAATTCTAGTCAATACATTTGCTCCAAAATGCACAACAGCCAAGGGGGTTAACTCTGACAAAATCTCCTGTAAAAATGTTTCACATCAACTTACACCGGCATATGTACATTGAGCTGGCAATAAATACTGGAGAAGAGAATTCTAGTAAACTTATAATCAAGAAACTACAAGAAAATAATGCATTTGCACACATTGCAAAGACTTCAGTTATAACAATATGGACAACAAGATGCAAGAACGAAAGGCTACATCTTAGACCATACAGGAGGAATTTAAGTCTGCACAAACAGGTGCTTGTGAATATAGTAGCTTAAAAGATCTGCAATTAATAATGAAACACAACAAACTTACTTCAATAATGTCCATAAAATTAACCCCACTGTCGATCAGCGCACCATTTGAAGAAGTTATAAACATAGAAAATGGAGAAAGAGTGCGAGGTGACTGGAGCAGGATCTCATCACTTTCTGCCGTATTCAGAACCATTCTTCTAGCCCGTCTAAAGTTCAACTCTAACACTTCTTCAATATATGGTCGCAAGAGCACTAAAAGCAACTTGGACAGTTTAAGTCCCTGTGATTCCAACATTGAGCAGTAGCTAAGACTAGCCTGAACACAACTACTCGCTGCACCTAAAGCAGAAACAGTCTCTGCAGAGGGTGCATTCTCCTTCACCAATCGCACAAAATTTTCAATTTCCCACTCTGCCCATTGAACAACCCTATTAGTGTATACAGGATTATCACCAAATATTGAGCCAGATTCCTTTGTTGTCAATGAGATCATTGAAAAGACAAGCCTGGATAGTGTAACTGGAAATGTTATGGGATACACGGAACATGAGGAAAGAAAATCACCAATACTCTTTCGGAGGCGGTACCCATAAGATTTCAGCAGCAGTTGGTGTGCCAAAGGACCCTTCCCAAGCAAAATTAAACCAGCCAATGCTTTCTTCTGCTCCAGAATGCTGACTAGAGGCTGTTCAGCAATCCCAATTAGCTGTTCCTCAAGCATTGACTTTCTCTTCAAAAAAGCTGATCTATATGACATTTCATCAGTTTCTGAATCATCACCTGGGCCTTTCAGCTCTGGGCAGTTTCTCTCTTCAGCATCTATGGCTTGTATTGCTTCTTCCACCCTGTGTTCAGCCAATAGAACATCGATATTATCCAAGAAAGTGGCATTTTTACTACCAATACCACTTGGCAAGTGGCTTCGAGACTCATTGATCTCCAGATCTTGCTGGGAATCATCAATGGTGGCATTATCATGGTTCCATTCTTCCAGTTCACGACAAACCCCTGACATCAAATCTTGCACAAGAATTCCCTGAGCAGAAATGTGTTTTCGCAGCTCAACTAACTCATGCTCCATCTCGACCAATTCTTCTGACAATCTGCAAAAATCATAAGGATTAATAATACTAAATTTAAGCAAATCAAATGTATTGTTTACAAAATGGAAAAGGAACCAAAGATGTTCTATGGTTACAAGAGCATAAGAAGAAAATAGGCCCTGATAAGATTCTATCAGATCCCTCTAGAATTTTCATATAGGATGGCAATCAACCTAATCAGAAACGACTCTGCTTTAAAGAAGCTCTCTGGTCCTAAGTACAAGTTGAATAACTAAAACTTGACATCTTGATGGGATTGGCCAGATGGATTGTTACTTTCCAATTCATTCTATTTTGAACCAATATATTATATAAGATTATAAACCGTGCACTGTTCTCATCTTCACTACAAGGCATATTATGTGCTCGATTAGATAAAAACTGTACTTGGTTGAATTTATATGTCAATACTTGTGCACATCCAGCCCATAAATATCAAATATGAGATTATAAATACATTTAGTTCCAATGTTCTCGCGAGTGGTGAACTATGGCTTACCTGAGGAAAGAAAAGTATTTCGTTTGCATATTGCCACACAAGTTTTCTACTGCATCCTTCAAATCCATGAGCTCACAACAGACTTCTCTGATTCCCTACATTACAAAGCTTCTTCAGATTTTAATAAATAGATACTAATAAGACAGCGTCTAACGTGTCACAAAACAACGGCTAAAAGAGGACCACTCAGCAGATATTTTTTTCTGTCTGCTGAACTTGGTAGTATATACTGCTCAACAAGAACAAACCATTGATTTCCATCCACGACCAACTTCACCGGATGCAACCACAAAAATAAAGCCTAAGTAACTGAGGAAAGAGATGCTCTGCTTGAGAGAGAGGAGAGCAACCATGGTATGTGGACGAACTCAGAAGGTAGAAGTTGCAAGGGGAAAAAAATTCGTTTGAATGCTTGCAAAAATGTAAGCTTTAACAAAATCAGATATGGAAATCTCAAAATGGTCGAAATTCAACTATAAGATGGATCATGGATCACAACAATCCAATTTTCTTAACGCTAATCAGAAAAATGAGAAAAACCCAGTTAGACAAAATCGTAACTTTAAAGAGAAAATGAAGTTGAAGTAAAAAACTCGATTCACTCAAACTAAACTAATCCAATGTCAAAAGTGAGCTCCCCAACAAGATGCGGAGGAAATATAGAAGAAAAATAAAACAAAAATAAAACCTTTTCAGTGTGGGATTGGTAGAAAGAATCGATCTTGGACTGAGGAGTAATGCTCTCGATTGAAGGGAAATCATCATCTTCTTCACTACTCTCCATTTTTGCTCTATTCACTTGTCTACAGTAGTTTGACGACGACTCAGCTCTCTTTGAAACTCGACGTCACTTAAACTGAGTTGCTGCCTTTAATTTGTCTCAAGAGCTTGGTCATTTTTTTGGTAACTATATTTTTGTCACTTCATTGTAAGACTTAAGAGGGGTTTGTTCGTGGGCAAGAAGCCAAGAAGTTGAAGAAGCTGAAACGAAACGCACGCCAAAGTTAGCTTTGGTATTTGATAATTCAATACATTTGTGATTATGGTACAAAGATCAATGCAGTATAATTTGTGCATTTGCAATGACTTAGCAACAGGAGTTTGACTTTAGGGATGATAATTGATGACTTATACGTCTAAATTTAGTTATTTTTAAAAGATTGATTTATTAAATATTATTTAAATGAAAAATACTTGTTTAACTTTGAAGGAAAATAGAAAAATTAATAAATTTATAAGATTTAACCGAGATAAAAAATATCAATATTTATTTCAAATATTAATTAATATAAAAGAGAAAGGTATTTGTTTGAGTTTTTAGTTTCTGTTTTTTATTTTAATTTTCCTAATTTTCAAAAATAACAAAAGTTTTGTTTATAATTTTGTTTATAATTTAATTTACTATCAGCTAAATAAATAATATTTAATTATTTAATATATTAATTATTATAAGAATATATAAAATTAATTATGAATATGAATTATGAATAATTTTATTTTATTTAACAATTTTATTTAATTTTGTAATTAACTAAATAAATTTAATTTAATAATTATCGATAAATATAATTAAATCACAATATCTTCAAAACATATAAATTTTAAATAAAATTCAATTAAATAATGGAAATATATTTTAAAAAGAATATTAATTTATAAATGAAAAGTTAAATTTCGCAATATTTATTTCAATAAAATAAAATATTTTTATTAATAATTTGTTAATAAATATTATATAAAATATTTAAAATTTATTTAATTAAAAATAATTTATCATAAATTTTATATATGTAATTAATATCAATAATGATAAAATATAACTATTAACAACCAATCAAAATTTTGATTTTATTTAAAAGAAAAACAAAAACTGAAAAAAAAAACAAAAAACAAAAAACAAAAATTAAAATCAAACTACTCCTAAATAAATAGTCAATTTTTATTTTTTGTTAATTTTTTTAAATTGATGAATAAATAATTATTCTTAATTAACTTGACCACAAACTCACCACTTGAGTAGTTGAAATTCATAAATTACTGGGATCATTCATAGAACACCGAGCAAAATACTCATTTGGTTAATGAAATCCACCATGCTAGTAAAACATTTTTCTTTGCAATGCATCCGATCCAGCAACGCTGTATTCATTTTCTTAAATATTGACAACAGAAGCAGACATGTTTGCTTAAAGGAGCATCGAAAGGCCTCAAGCAAGAAAAGAAAGCAATGAAAAGAGACAAATACAGAGTGAAAGAGAACTACTTTGTTAAATCTTTCAATTTCATAATGTAACAAGGTCTCTGTTTCTCTTTTCTTTCCAGAAAAATGCAATCAGGTATTGCCTTCTCCTCTTTATCTCGTGCAAGAACAATGGGCGACACATACAGTCCAGTATATTATAATAACAAACACGATGCAGCCATGTTCTGCAGTCCTGTGACAACGTGAAAGGACTATGAAGAGTTAAGGGGTATTTGGTTACACCTCTTAAAAAGTATTATTGAGAGAACCATCAATTTTCTTCAAGATCTACCACTACCTTCATTGGATATAATCTTCGTAATAGTTGTCACTAATTACAGAGACAAACCTCTCCAGCCAGGGAAGCTGATGGAGATCCTTCATGGCATCTACGTACGAGTCTGTACAGCGAGGTGGGGATTGGTAAGGGTGATGATCACTAAGACTGAAACCCCCAGCAAGGAATCTTTGTATCAGTGCGAGCTGCGATTTCTCCTGGTCTGAGTAGGCATCCATGAGCAGGGGCAATGAATTAAAAGTCTCCCATGCCCACTGTTCTGATTCTTGGACAGACTGACTGACCAAATCATTAGAGTTGTCTTCATCCCAAAAGGCACATTGACAGCTCTGTTGTCCATCTCTGTATTCCACACCACAAGAGTAACAGAACTCATGCCCGCACCTGAGAGTGAATTTAAAAATTTAACACTTATGTATCATATGATATTAAAGACCACCTGTAATGACAAATGCAATGTGATTGCATATTTGTCATCCAACTTTGTTAAAATTGTCACCAAGAAGATGGTATATAGTTCTCTACACCAGTTCAACAAAACTTCGGCTTTTATCAATAATGGTGAAATGGGGATTGAACTGGATCTTTTCTCGCAAATATATTCTTATCAGGATGCATGAATGATTCTTTGATGTTAATGATCAACATTTTGTACACTCAACTATGAGATAAAAGAAAAATATTGGGACTACTGCACAATTACACAAAAATACTACATAAACAGACAATACACATGATTATGAGCAAACAAACTCAACAACATACAAACTCAACAACATACTGCTCAATTTATCTTTTTTTTTTTTTAGTCAGAAATAGTCCCAGTTACTTTAACGAGTCTTCTGAAAGCATGCCTTAAAAATTGCTTGAAAGTATCAGGCTAAATGATTTATGTTTTATCTTTCCAAACATCTGCAGGCCCTTTAAACATTTCTTCCCAGTGCCCTTACCCAGAAGACAAGGGCTAGACTCCCCATTTGAAAAATGTACATACAAAAAGGAAAAGATAAAACCAGTCATGAGAAGGAAAGGGAGGTTTCAAGGGAGATGTACACAGTCGAAGTGAGTTTTTTTTTTCTCCTCAAATATTATGTTTTCTTTATGTCGAGCAGATGTCTATTTCTTTTCCTTGACACAACTACTATCATGATATGGGAATTACTGCTGACAAATCTGTTCTCAGACTCACTGGGGTCCAAGGGTTACTACAAGCCACAAATTGTACTTTTAAGAGTCAATGCCAAATAACATAGAATAAGGATATACTTGGTATAATTAGCTGACAGCTCATGAGAAATTTGATCTAGACTGGGTGAATAGATAAATTCATGAAGGTAAGAAGGGAGTGAGCAGTGCAAGGAGATAAGGCAAAATGGTGGAAACATGGTGATGATTTTAACATGATAACTGATGCAATGGGTGTCAAAAGTATGGAAACTGAAATAGATGCGTATGTTATAGATTTGCAATTTAACTTAGGGTCATAGCAGATTAGTCTTTGATCTTGATCAAGAACTCTTGGTAAACCAAGATCAATATACAGATGTATGTGTCTGTGTGTGCTTGACAAAAAAATAAACTACAATGAAAACAAAATAGAAAATAAAAAGAAATATAAATATAAATTGCATACATATCTTACCAGCAGGTCATGTGGTAGCATCCTTGTGAGAGCTCAATCATCCTGCGGCACTGTTGACAACGCCTCCACCTTTTGTTTTGGGCTAGACGATGCAGCGTGATATCAGATGCATCCCTTTCCTCCAACGGAAGATTCTGATACTCGTCACAGCTCATTGAAGAATGCCAAGGAACACCACAATCAACACAGATGGACCTTTGGCAAACTCGACACTCAACACACATAGTACCAGACTGGCTTGATGAACTTGCTCTAGTTGACACACATTCATGGGGATCAAGAAGAACAGAACAATTTGGATAGGGACAATAAAATCTATTTGAGTGGAGGACATTAGCTTCTGAAAAGGCCTTCTCCAGCAACTCATATGAAATGAGAGGAAGAAAAGATTTGCATTCAGTGATGGAGATGATATATTTGCAACCTAACTGAGGGCATCTGATTGGTGCTTGAGAAAACTGTAATTTCCCCTCAACATAGGTTCTCATACAATGTGAACAGAATTTGTGAGAGCACTTCATTGTGATCATCATTGACTGTAATTTATCCTCACAACAAATAGAACAACTCTCAAGCGATTTATTGTCACTTCCAGGAAAAGAAACAACCCCAACTGCTATCTGGGCTAAATGCAATGGCCTTTCAAGATCAATGCTTGGTGTGAGTTTCAGAACAAAAGCATCCAGGTTGCTGATATGCTCAAGAATTCTTTGCCTAAGAGCCATGAGAAGTGGTAATGCAAGTTTCTCTTCATTCACTATCTGCCAAAAGGGTATATAGCAACTATGAAAGATTATAAGATTTAGAATGCAAATGCAAACAGATTAATGTAAAGATCATAAAATTCAGTTAACATCTTGTGACGCATAGCATGCAGAAATCATGATAATCTCATCCAAACTGAACTTTGTCGGTCATCATACAAAATGTCCACAAGCAGCTGGCAATCAAACTCAACTTCTCATACGAGTATAGGATATCTAATAATCACTTCCTATGTTTTTCAGCTAAGAAATAAAGAATTTCAAATGACATGATTCACCTGTTCATATAACAACTCAGAGTCGGTGAAAGCATAAACTCTGCGGATATTGTTTTGCATAGCCTCAGCCAAACCATCCATCAGCGCCAAATAGTCTGCAACGCATTCCGACACATAGAAATCAAGCTTTTTTTGCACCTGAATGATTGGAAGATCTTTTGTTCTCTCCATTACCACACCAATCCCAGAGAATCCACAACCAGATTCCCCAGCCTCTTCTATTGACAAGCCCTTGAAAAACATCTTCACTGCAAATTCATCAAGATCTTCTTTAGGCTCTTCCTTCACTATTTCTTCAATATCCTTCCACACGTCTTCATCTTCACAACAGCTGCAGAACTCTTCCTCATCTTCTTCCAACTTCATTTCTCCTACCAAACTCACGGACGATCCGCCACCAAAATCAACTTTACCTTCCATCTTCAACATCAAAGTTACACGGAATCCCAGAACAGTTCAGGACGAATACATCCAACTGGACCAAATCTAGCCAAAACCCAACAAGAAATCAATCAAAAATTCCCTCCCCTCTGCATCTATATATACTTGAGGGCAAAAGGGAGCAATAAGTGATTCCCGAATCCAATTCGCCTTCTAAAGTTCCACCTGAAATTGAACGGAGACCCATCAAAAAAATGCGTCCAAAAATCCAGACTTTATCATCAACTTGCCCTAACAACACTTTTTAGAGCTAATAATCATAAATTTAAGTCTAACAAATACCCATTAGCAGATCATTGAAAAAAAGTTTCCTGCTTTACAAAAAAGGAACAAAAACACAAACTCAACAAGTCGACATCAATCAAAGTCAGCTCAAAAACTGACGCTATAAATAAAGTATCCAGGCCACGAAACTAGTAGAGAAAACCACAAGCAATCTATTGGTATAAAGAGGATTTCAGATAAGAAATGAAGCTTCCATACCGCGAAAGGAAGTGGGTTATCAGACAACTGTACCAGGAAGGTCTGACAGAATTTTCTTTATCTGATGACTGATGGATCACAATAAAGGGTTTTGTTAAATACCCTAATAATCTGATAAAAAAAATAACCTCTGCAGATAATTTCAGGATAAAGTGCGCATTCAATGAGTAGAGAAAGAAAGTCAGAGTGTAATAGGCAAGCAACAAACACGAGAAATGCTTAAATGGCGTAAAAAGAAAGAATCTTTACTGCAATCTCTGGCACTCTTTTAACTTCTTCTTGACTTCTCATATATTTATTTACTTTCTCTACAATTATCTATAGTAAAGATTCCTTAAACTTTTTTTTTATTTTTAACCAAAATGATTATTTCTATTTTCATTTAAATATTAATTTAAATGAGTGCAGTAAACGTCAAAGTCAAACTCATTATAGTATGGAACCAAATGCCACCTATGAAGGTGCCTGGTCAATGCTTGACCCTAGACCATGGTTTCATTAGTGATTACATGAAGAGTAAATTTTTTATTTTCAATTTTTTAAAAAAAATTAATTTTTAAATTTAAAAAATTATTCTCTTATATTTTAGTTAAAAGTAATATTATGAATACTAAATATAAACTAATCAAATATTATTAACATTATGATTTAATATAGTTCTTAAATTCACATTGATATTATTGAATAAAAATGTGCAAGATTTGATACAGTTTGATAATACGAGCTTTTGAGCTTAAGAGCAATTCATCATATTTGTGCTCATACATTTTTGTTTGTTGTGTTTTATCAAACATGATGTTTACGCTAGAACTTATTTTTGAATACATGTTAGAGCTATATTTTTCGTAAATTTATGCATTAGGATGATATGACACTTAGGTATAACTATTTTTGACATTAAAAAACCTACCTGAATTTTTACCTTTAGAAAATCAATTTGAGCCTTGACTTTTCTTTTATTGCATACTAACATAGTTACAAGTCATTTTTACCTTTTTTTTTGTCTACGTTCTTAATAATTTTGAACCCCTAAATTGAAACAAATTGTATAAAGTTTATTTACATAAGATTTTGATTATTTCCATGAAAAGTAAATATCTTGCTTCTAAGTTTTACTATTTTGATTTTCCAGTTTTTATAGAACAAAGAGAAGTATGGTGAAAAAAAAAGTATGGTAACTTAAATTTACATTTAAATTATGTTATCCAAAAGTGTATTATTTGTTAAACAAGTACTGAATGTGTGATGTAACTGAGTTATGTAAACCCAAAAATTCTGCAAAACAATTGATTATATGGAGACTTACGTGTAACCTTTGTCAACCCATCAAAGCTTGCCATTAAAATAAATGTAAATAAAATAATTTGTAAATTACATATTTTATATAAACTATTTAATAAGCTAAGTAATTTAAATTAAACAACAAAGTTAATTCAAATAATCATTTAGAAATTAAAAATTAAAATATCTAATAATTCTTGTACTTGATTATAATGATTATTAGAAAACTTAAACTTGAAAATCCTAAAGAATTTGAGAGACTTGGTAGTCAAGATTTCAATAATTACAAGCACTTAAGAATTCCCTTTCAATTATTCTTGGAGGCAAAGTAAAAAAAAAATCAAAAATCAAAAATAGTGGAGTAAAGCAACAGGCCGTGTATGGAATGTGAATGGAAGTTCACATGTAAGGGATGTCTTCACCGTTGAAATCTTTGGGTAGATCCATAACTTTTGGTAATAATGGTTGTCATGAGGTAAGACAAAATTGAAATAAAGGGTAGCAGTGGACATGAATGCTTTCCAGGCCAACTTGTAAGTCTCAAGGTCAATGATATGTTGGAAAAACATAATACTAAGAGAGATATTTATACATATGTTATTTGATTGATATAGATCAAATTCTTAAGAATCAAAGTCCAATGAATATTTTAAAAAATTAACTACTTTTTAAACATTATATAAAATAGAAAAATTTATACACTTTTAAATTATTACAAAAGCAATTATAATATCTTATTATTTGATTTTGAACATTATTCGATAATTAGATTTATATGAGACTCTTTCAAGACAAGTTTGATTAGGTTTAGAATTTTAAACCAAGATAAGATTTAATAAATATCTTATTTTGAGATAATGACTATTTATAGTAGCATATTTTTGAAGATATGACTTAATAATTGCAGCTCGATTTTTGTGTGATTAACGTAAGATATGGGCTAAAGTGTTGTCGTTTTGGTATGAAAAATACAGGTCTCGTGTAGCCTTTGATAGCTAGAATTTTAGGGGCTACTTTGATGGTTTTCAGCGGTGAACGGTGAACATATATTATTGTGTGTGTTGTTGAATTTTCAGTGGAGGATTACGTGATTTTGGTGCCCTAGGCAATCTATGATTTGTCTCTTTGTTGATAAGATACATGGCTGGGTGATTTGGGCGGGCTATATAGTTTGTGTTTTGGTCGTCCCTTGCCTATGGTGATTGATTATTATTTTTGCCGCAAACGTGTGGGAGTAGTTGGCTTCCTATTTTGAGTTTTTCATGTAATTCAAGTATGTTTTTTAAAGGTATTTTTGGGTAATTTTGTAGCTATCATTTTTGGTGCTAGTGTGTGAAAATTTCAAAAAAATTTGTGACTTTGGAGTTGCTGTCTTTGTTGTTAGTTTGTTGCGAAAAAACTTCAGCAGTTGTCGTGGTTGTTGCACCTTCATTGGGTTAATGTTTCGGTGATGAACGTTTGCTTATTTGAGACATTTTGTGGTTGCTGTGCGTGGGATATTTTCAGTGACTATATTGAAGACTCATAGAAAATTCCTTAGTTGACAACTTCTCATTCTTTTCTTGATGAAGCAACATATTTAGAGGAGTTGCTTTTTATCTTAAGTGTTTTTGTTTATGCTGAATTTTATTTAATCACTTGAGTTGTTTATCTTGTTTTATTATCATTAAACATTATTTGAGAAAATCTTCTGTTAATGTTAGTACAAAGTGGTCGTATTATTGAGTGTAAATCATCAGTCCTAGTCACTTTTTCTACCACCCACTTTGAAACATAATCAAATACCAAAAGTATGTAAAAAAAACCACAAGACAAAGGAAAATGGCCCATAAAATCAATGCCCTATACATCAAATTTCTCAATTGTAATAATTAAGGTTTGGGGCATTTCATTTCTATGAGATATCATACATGACTTTTAGCATCTGTCTCACCTTTTATAAAAACACATAAGCATCTCTAAACAAAGTCACATAATACAAACCACTATTTAAAACTTTTTTAGTAGTTTGTATAACACCAAAGTGACCACCATATGCATAATTATGATAAAAAGCTAAGAGATAATTATGCTCATCTTCTGGCACACAATATACAATAACTTGATCATAGTGGAACTTCTATAAATAAGGTTCATGTAAAAATAATATTTTGCCTCATTCCCTATATTTTCTTTCAAATACTTACTTATGTAGTTTGGTAAAGTTCTAGTAACTAAATCATTAACAATGTCTACGTACCATGAAACCATACCTTTCACTTGGAACAATTACGCATCAGGAAAAGTTTCAGAAATACATAAAATATCTTTATCCCTAACCAACCTACTCAAATGGTTTCTAATCCTTTCGATCAATTATTATCAAACTAATTTCTTAAAGCAACAAAATTTATCATATCAACCTCAATTTGAACTCTTTTTTGTCAAAAGGTATTTTGTTATTGCGTGGTTAGAATACACAATGATTTTAAAGTTAAGAAAATAAGATCTAAAGCAAAAATGATTGCTAAAAGCTCCTTCTAGGTTGTAGAATAATTACATTGTGCAACATCCATTGTTTTTAAGCATAATAGATGACACAACTTTCTTTCCTATTTCTTTGGCCTAAAATAACTCCCACTATATAATTGTTAGAATCATATATATGGTCTTGGTAGCTAAATAATTAGTGCACTTGTCTATAATGCTTTGAGCTTATTAAAAGCTTCTTCACATTCTTTCCCGAATCCAAATGGAACATCTTTTTATAACAACTTTGACAATAGTATAGTAACCTTGGAAAATTTTTAAATAAACTTGTGATAAAATTAAGCATATCTAAGAAAAGATCGAACTCCCTTAACATTTATAGGGTAAGGTAAGTTTACAATTAAGTCCAATTTTGCCTTATCAACTTCTATGCCCTTGGATGAAATCATGTGTCCCAAAATGATATCTTGATCAACCATAAAATGACATTGTTCCTGATTTAACACCAAATATAACATACCACTCTCATAGGGCATGTACCTGACATACCGAAGGATATTCAGGAACATACTCTATGAAAATGATACGTTAAGATGGTAAATCAATTCATTATACATTTTAATTTACTGCACATAACATAAAACATTTCAATAATGATGTTGTTCCATTTTTATTCACAAACATATACAGTCTCAAATGTCATTACATTTCCAAAATTCACATGTACAATATCCAACAGTTGAAAGATACAATTCTTGATACAACATAATTAAGACATTTATAGGTACAACTGATCTCGACATTTACCCATATCTAAATGCAGAAGTTACTTCAACTAGACTAGATAAATTTTTCCTGAACTTGAAAAACAATGGTGCAATTTTGGTGAGTTTGCAAACTTAGTAAGTGAACCATCATCGATGTGTTCACTCAAAACAGAACACATATATATCAATGAATAACATTCAACTCAATCAAAGTAATGCCTAGGGATGGCAATGGGTAGGGTTCGGTTCGGGTATTACTCTACCCATATCCATATGTTTTTACAATTTACTACCCATATCTAAATCCATTAGATTGTTCGGGTTTTTGGATATCCATCGGGTTGTATAGCATATAAAAATATAACTTCTAAATAGAAAATATAAAGAGCAGATTTTTTTGAACGCTCCAAATCAAAATTAGTTTAATAATAATAAGTCAAGATTTTGATTTGTATGTCTTAAAAAACCATAAAAT
>JAOQMS010000003.1:29909207-29926852 GCA_027563885.1 Erythroxylum longipes | reverse complement strand
AAATACAATCACTTTTTAATTCATTCTAGAAGTACATTCTGAATGCAAGAATATCATATAATCATTTCAGAACATAAAACTCATTTATAACAATTCTTCATATCACCGTCAAAGTCATAAGCATTTCTCAATATCAACACAATATAGTTCAACATTCATTTGCAATCAATATCATAAACACATTTAAAGATACAAATACAAAAGCAAATGAGACTCATTCCATTTTAATTTTGTTGTGACCGAGTGCCTATTTCATTGTCCCGTATCTGTTGTGAATACCAAGCTCTTTTCAGTACTGTCTCGTATCCGTTGTGGATGCTGGGCTTATTAATCGTTGAGCCTGAGGCTCTGATGTACATAACTGATCTTAAAGCTCTTTTCACGTTGGCTGCTGCGGTCAGAACTCCTTTATATGAACATGCATCATGTAATGGAGCAATATAGTTCACATAATATATCATCAATCACTTTCAATCAATGAGCACATTCAATTTTCACAGTTTATTAGATCTAAGTCCTGCTTTCAACAAATAGTTGAGCATTCAATTTCCTTATTCACATTCAAATCACAAACACTCCCAATATAATCCTGAATATCGAACTCCTCGAACAATCAATTGTCTAAAATCAGTAATATCATAATTATAGTAAGATCAATTCAATATAGAGGAATTAAGTTTAATTAACACAATTTCAACTGAACACATTACCAATCGAAAACTCACGTCTAGATTACCACTATACATACAATTCCAACAGAAATATAAATATTTGAGTTTACATAACTAGGTTAACTCACGGTTTACTCTAGATAGCTTATTGCCTAGACGTCCCGGCAACGTATCTATTTGCTCCCCTATAACAGGCAATCACACATTTACACATTACTTCTTTGCACCTATCACAAAAGTACTCACTTATGCACATATGTATGTGTTATGTATGATGTATGTTCAATGACAATTCTGGATATATTTCCTAAATTCACATCTCAAGATCATTCACATTTCATAACTCAAATATGTCTAAATTGAACTTAGGTTTACACCTCAATTGAACAAGATTATTCTAAATTCATCATTCTATCATTCACTAAAGTTATTCAAGCATTAAAGATCACCAACATCCATTTTGTCAATCATCTTTACTTAATACACAAAATTCATCTTCTTAAATCACTTTAGCCATCATAGGACCCCTTTATTTCTTATATCATCAACAATTTTCCAGATTTGAAAACCTAAAATATAACAATTCATTCTTAAATTTATATCCTTAATCATCATCTTAAACATATCACTCATTTATTTATTTGTTCAAGCATCATTCTAGGTTCAATTTTAGCTTCATTCAAGCCCTAAAGCATCACAGCAAAGTACCTAATCA
This sequence comes from Erythroxylum longipes, assembly GCA_027563885.1. Taxonomy (NCBI): domain Eukaryota; kingdom Viridiplantae; phylum Streptophyta; class Magnoliopsida; order Malpighiales; family Erythroxylaceae; genus Erythroxylum; species Erythroxylum longipes. Next base: position 29,925,466 of record JAOQMS010000003.1, on the reverse strand, counting down.
TTTTTTGTTCCAAACCATAACTAAAAGAAGCATATTTGATGTTTAACCAATTCCTACGATTGTGGGATTTGTTGGCAGAAACTTTCTGCCATTGTTAGGCATTCCCATTTTCTAGTTTTTCCAACTCTGTTTTCAAGTTAGTTCTGTGTGATAATTATGACCTAGAAAATGAGTTATTTAGATGACACCTTTTCTAAACAAATGTTCCTATATTTTGGCTAGTGCATGATTGAAGAATTAGTGTACTCCAATTTGTAAAACCCATATCTCTCAATTATGATATCTTAAAATTACAAAATTTATACCAATAGAAAGATAAGAGAATAAGCTACAACTTTTATGAAGAAAACTTTGTTTTATTTGGCCTAAATCAATATAGTTTATTTGATAAAAACATGATACAATTTCAGTCAAGGGTAGTGCTGCAGCCTATTCCACAACTCAAATACAAGCTAAATTTCGAAACCCCTAGAGACAAAATTGAAATTCTATTCCTTTATAAAAATTGTATCCATATGTCTCTAGTTTACTCTAAATTAAAATCCGTCTGATTTAGATATCCACAGATCAAGACATGTCTAAAATACATATGCATGTTCAGTAAAAACACTACAGCCAACAAATTCCAGCACACTTCATCATCAACCTTACATGCAATTCATCTCCAATAAATCATTATCAAGACATATTCCAACCAAAAAATTTTATGGAAGCATTAATAGGACATAAATGATCATTTTCATGTTTTATATTTTCACTAATTCAAACTCTAAGGTCCTAAAAAATCAGGAATTAATACAAGGGTCCTATACAGGGGTCTATCACAGGCAGTATTAGGAAAACAAACATAACTCAAGATCTAATCACTATTTCCTCAAGCCACTTTGACAGAGGTCAAGTTAAGACCTATACATACAACTTTTATTCTTTGAGTTTCTTCAAATTCATGTTCTAAGGATATGAAAAATAGATCGAAATAGAAAGATGAAATTGAAACCAAAATTTTGACTTACCTTGGTAACTTCTTTCCTTCTCCTCTTCTCTTCCCCTTTTTCTCTCCTTCTCTTCTCATTTTCGTTTTTCTCCTTCTCTTCACTCTTAATTCTATTAAATGTTCATTTATTTTCTCTAGAAAATTCAAGAAAGTCAACTAATCCATGTGTCACTATTTCATTGGTCCATGTGTCACCATTCTATTGGTACATATTTTATCCTTTTATTGATCCATATGTTACTATTTTATTGGTCCATGTGTCACTTACTTTAGGCTCCACATGTGACTCATTTAAGCCTCCATAAGTTAATACTTATAAGGCTACACATTTCACCAATTGTAAGGCTACATATGTCACCAATTATAAGGCTACATATGTCATCATTTGTAAAGCTACACATGTCACCATTCTATTGCTCCATATGTCACAAGTCTAAGATGCCATTTATCACAATGTTAAAGGGCCACTTTTCGCAATTATACACATGCCACTTGTCATTCATTTAACTGAGCCATTTGTCACTTATTCCCAATGCCATATATCACCATTTCATAGGTCGAATCAAACTAAATTCCCATGTATCAATTTGTCTTGCTCTTTAACATTTTTCTTAGACTAGATGCATATATCACCTTATCAATTACTCAATTGTAACAATAAATTCTCAATTCACTAATTTTAATCCATCCAAAAACAAAATTCTAGACATAAATAACACACAATCTTGCAATCACATCATACTTATTTAAAATCTTTCATACCCCAGAATTAGTCAATTGAGTGCATATACTATCTTATGTGTACCAAAATAGTATTCGTGTATGAATGCTAATGTTATGCATATATATGCAATGCTTGATCTAGGATTCTAACCCTAAGCAAGTTCCGAAGACCGGATGTTACACCAAATTTGACCCAATGCATCTTTTGAGAACCTTAGATAAATGATTTAACCAATCATCAAATGAATCTCTATAAAAAGTTAATCATCTATGAATACTTCAACGTAATTCTCAATATACGTAAAGAATATACTCATCATGCACCTTTGAAGTGTACTTGGAACATTATAACGACCGAAGGGCATTTGCCTGAAAGTATACATTTTGAAAGGGGCATTTAAAGATAGTTTTTTCTTGATCTTCTTAAGCAATTGCTATTTGATAGTAATATGAAAACCATCCAAAAAGCAAAAACATGATTTACTAGTAAGTCTTTCTAACATTTGATCTACAAAGAGTAGTGATAAATGATCTTTCGAGTGGACAAATTAAGTTTTCTAAAGTCTATGCACATTCTTAATGATAAATGATCTTTCTAATGGACAAATTAAGTTTCCTAACGTCTATGCACATTCTCCACCCATTTTGTACTCTCATTGGCACCAACTTGTCATTCTAATTTTGCATCACTGTCAAGCCAATTTTTTGGGCACAATATGAATTGGGCTCACCCATTCACAATCCGAGATCGGATAGATTATACTTGTATCCAAAAGTTTTAAAATTTCTTTCATTTCTATATTTTTCATTATTGGATTTGTTTTCCTTTATGGTTCCTTTATTAGCTTAGTGTTTTCTTCTAAAAGAATCTTATGGATACAAAATTTTGGACTTATGCCTTTTATGTTAGCTAATGTCTAACCAACTATAGTTTAGTACTTTTTTAAAATTTCTACTAGCCTTTCTTCTTGCTCTTTGGATACCATTTTTTAGATGATCGCCTGTAATGACTCTTCTTCATCTAAATAGACATACTTTAGCTAATTAGGTAAGGCTTTTAATTTTATCTTCGAAACCTGTAAAAAAAAGGGTAGCATTTTTTTAAAATAATAGTAATTTCAGTATTTAAAGTTTTTGAATTTATTAGCATCGCATATTATGATTCTATAACTTAAAAAATTTCACCAACGCACTTATTCACTTTTAGTTTAGCATTAAATTCAGAATCAATATTAACACTTTCTTCTTTAAACATATCATGCACAATTGAATTTAATATTTATATGATACACAGTGAAAACTATTAGAAGACTTCATTGCTTCCAAAATATTAAATTTTACTATCTCTCTATCAAACTTAATAAAAAGAGTACTCTCATCCACATTAATATCTGTTTTAGCCATCTTTGTAAAATGAAGTTAAATGTTATAGACTATCTCCATCAATTTTCAAGACGTAAAAGTTTGTTGGAAATGTCAAACTACTAACTTGAACTAAAACATCCTCTAAAATACCAATAGGGTGCACATTCGAACGATCAGCTAGTTGAGTAATCAAATTAGTTTTTTTTACAAAGAATTTAGATTTAAAGTTCGATTAATTGAGTATAGCATGACATTGATAAATGCACCTAGTCTAGCATGGTACTCTTAATTTTCTTATCACTAATGACAAAAGGAAGTATAAATATACTTGGATCTTTGTATTTTTTGGTAATTTTCAATTTATCATAACTGATACATTCTTACCCAAAATTGTTCTCTCATTATCCTTCAACTTCCTTTTATTTATGCATAGTTCTTTCCATAACTTTGCATATTTTAGAATTTTCATAATGGCTTTTAAAAGTGCTACATTGATTTTCACCTTTCTGAAGGTCTCCAAGATCTCTCTTTTATATTTCTCTTCTTTTGATTTAGCCAACTTGCAAGGAAAAGGAGGTACACATGTATTAGATTGTATAGGCAAAGACAAATCATCATTTACCTTTGTTGAATCATAAGCTAGAGATTCATCTTTCTTCTCTTTTTCATCATGCTTTGCTACCTAATGGTAAAGAAGAGCCGGATTGAATTTCCTTCCCACTTCTTAACATTATTGCACTCACATTCTCCTTAAGATTCACCACCATTTGTGAAGGTGATTTTCTTAATGCTTATGATTCTAATTTACTAATAGAAGTGGCTAATTAAGTTATATGATTTCCTAAACTTTGATGACTTATTCTTGTTTCCTATTGAAATTGTTGAGTATTAGTAGTAACAGACTTAACAATTTCATCCAAAACATACATTAATTTGAGAGTTGAGAGATTGAGTTAGATACGATGTTGTCTTCTGAAATTTTGATATTGGTATCTTTGTCATCCTCCTTAATTTCCATAACTAAGGTTCAATGATATCTCCATTTTGGATTATAATGATTTGGACAAGGCTCATATTTTTATTAAGGTTGACCAAGAAATTCCCTATGGCATTAGTTTCATGAATAGAGTCTTGTTGCAATATGAGGAACATATCTATAAGATGCCTAAAGAATGAGCATATTCTGCACACTTACGTTGATTGCAATTAACCTACAGCCATTTGATGAATTAGAGTAATTAACCTCAAAAACTTTCCTAATAGCCTCAATTTTAATGCATGAATCTAAAGAAGCATACACTTGACTCTATATTTCCTAAATAATAGACCACTAAGAAGCTTAATATCAAACATTAAGAAGTAAGGATGTAGTTGACCTAAGGCCATACTTATCTCTCTAAACAACTTGAACAAAAATCATTAGGTGATGACCTCGTGCCATACCTGAATCTTTCATGATAAACAATTTTCTAGTTAGGCTTGCAAGAACATGCTCTCTCCTGGGCAGGTGGCTTTTTTATCCTTACAAACACAAAGATGTTATACTCTATCCTCATATAATCCAGGTCCACCATTAATTTAACCTTAAAAGTCTTCCACGAGGAAAATGATAGGCTTAACAACTGTCAAACATTCATCACTAATGTCAGGCTCTTTATTGTCTACAACTATAGGCCTACGGCTTACTAACCTCGAGTCAGTGCCAGATATACCCCAATGCATGGTGCTAGAACCCTGGATGAAATACTACGTGTAGATATTAAGAGAGAGATACTGAAAGAGTCTATACCACCAGAAGATGATAGGCCTAGATTTTTTTTTTGTTTACGAGATGTTTTAGGTAGGTCTCAATTATGAAAATGTACTTTTAAGTCATTCATATTTAAATTAATTCCTATTTATCTAAGTTTTTTATGGGAGATAAAGCTCTGACCTTAAGTTTTAAATGGCTGCATATATAAAGATAATTTGAACTCGCAATCTTACTTAACTCCAAAGAGCCTCTTACCAACTTACTTAAGAGATACAAGAGACTGGAGCTATTTATAGAAAATGGGCACACAACCTCATTTTCCACTAAAGGGCTTGTAATCTAAGTAAGAGACTTATTTTGTCGGACATGATTCAAAGGACGTATTATATATGAATTAGTTTTCCCCCATGACGTTTACGACATACCTAATGTGAAGGAAAACTTATCTCATGATTCATTTATAATTCCAGAACTCTCATTAATGTCTGTTGATCAAGCAGATTTGGTGGGCAACGTCTTTCAAAATTCTTGATAATCTAAGGCTACCATTTGCATTATGAAATAGGGTTAAAGTCTCATCTTCATGACAGACCCGTAAATTACAAAATGAAGAAATGACAGATCGAGAGGTAAGTTGACATACTAACAAGAATGTTGGATTTAATCCAACGTGTGGGTAAATATAAATAAATAAATAAATAAATATATATATATATATATATAATTGTTTATTATAAGCTATCATAAAGTTAAGCTCAATTAAAGTGATCTATTAAGGTTAAAGTATTTCGGCTATTGACATCTAATAAAGTATGAATTTTAACGTGTAAAGACCCGATAATCTGATTTCTATTTTATAATGGGCTAAAATAGAAATAAGACCAATTATATAAGAAATTAGGGTTATAGTTCCTAAGTTATATAAACAATCGTCTTTTTTGATATCTTATCAGTTAGAAAAGAGACAGTTCTTGAGAGAAAACAAACGTACATACGGATTTGGAAAACGGATAACTATAAGACTCAAGAATCACGTTGTTCTCATAAGTCCAGGTATACTTTCGCAATGTATTTAAATACCCTTGATGATTTGACATGATTGATTTGTGATTTGTGATATTGCTCAATGTTGTATAAAATGGAGATACATGACTGTTTTATATTCGTACACGTCATTATTTCTAAAAATGAAGTCACTCTTTTAATATCACTAAATATTGGATTTCTCACTTTAATCTTATTAATTTGATTATGTTAAAAAATATTATAAATTTTAATAATACAGAGCTATTAAAAAGAACCCCCATTTTACGTTATAACTCGTTACATCAAACCTGATTTTAAACACTTAGCCTAAATTTAAATCTGAAGAATTCAGCAGGAAAGAAAATGACAAATTGGAGTAGGGTTTGGTTTGGTGACCTGCACAGATTCAGTGCTTTGAAACCCCTGGCCCCAGTGATCAAAGTGGTTGGAAAAAGGTCTTTAAGAATCTTTTCGAGTTGTATGTTATAATTTATTACTGTCAATTATTCAAAATTAATAGACTATTACATATATTTAAAAATTTATTATACAATTTAAAATAAAATATTAAAAGTAGTATGGAGTATGTAATCAATCAAACATGTGAAGTTTGGTCCTCTAAACAAAACTTATAAACCTTTCTCAAAGACGAGGTTGATATGCTCAAAGAGTAACAACCCTCACAACTTTCATTTAGTACTATACTCCGCTTTGCATGTAGAAGTGGCTTCAATAAGTAGGTTTAGATATGACTTACACTTTGGAGATTCTTCAAGATCTTAGGGGAATCCCAATCTAAGTTTTAAGGCACAGGAAGATTTTCTTAGCTAGCTGTCATTATATATAGCTGCAATTAAATTTGGTCAAAACAAGCCATGGAACATTTTATACTTCTGATTTTTCGTGTTGTTACCCATTTTCTTGAATTGACATTGTTAGTGAGATTTGACCACTTTGAACACTAACACAAGCAAATCTCCAAGTTGGGAGCAGAACTACTGATAAATCTATGTTAGGCCCATGATTTCTGCTTATTGGCTTGTGCTTATTGGCTTGCTCATCATCAACTTCTTAGTTCTTCCATTCCACTTTCTCTATTAGAGCTACACTGATTACAGATCATTTAACTTATGCCTGATCAAAGTGGCAATAGTGTGAGGGACTACAGGAAAGACAACTGGACAGTGAGCGAGACTATGATAAGCAAAGAGAATGGACGGGGAAAGAAGAATAAGGAGGGTTACTAGTGACAGCGAAGGAAGGAGCAAAACCCACAGAGCTTAGATGGAAATGGGTTGAAGGCTACTATTGGAGAAAAGGGTGTTTGAGGAGCCAAAACCAGTGCAATGACAAGCGGGATAATCTCATGAGAGACTACAAGAAAGTGAGGGATTACGAGAGGAAATTAGTCGAGACAGGAGGAGGAGATGAAGGGTCTTGCTGGAAGCTTGAAAAGAACGAGAAGAAAGATCGAAACTTGCCAAGTAATATGCTGCATCAGATATATGAGGCGTTGGTGGAGGTTGTGGAAAGGAGAGGAGATCAAAATATGGTAGTTGGTGGATCGAAAACTTCTCCGGCCACCCTAAACTATGTGGTTGAAAGGCCTAACAGTGGCATTCAGCCTCCTACGGTGGCTTATGTTTTGCAAACCAAGTTTCAACTCCAATACCAGCAACAGTATCGTCTTTGCGATCACCACAGGCACTTCATCTTCCATATTCTCAGCCATTGCACACAGTAGGTACCCTCTGAAAATCCGAAAATGCATTCAATGAATTAAAATCAAACTTAATCGATCTCCTTCTCACATAAATTATGTGAAAAAAAATTAATCGATCTTCTTCTTACATAAATCATGTGAAAGCATATTTCTCAAACTCATACACTCTATAATATAAAGAGAAACTAAGATAAAACTTGAAAAATCCAGATCATATAAAATCCGAAGCTTCTTACAGAGCTCCAACTAAGCATCAACATTGTCTAGACATAACTCTGTAAATCAAAATCCAAAAGTAGAACTCTCAAATCATCAAGTAGAGTCTCATTCTCACATTAAATAAACTATTCAACAAATAAGGAGAAAAAAAAAGACATACACCAATCACTCAAACCTTAGAAAATCCATATATAAAAACTCAGAAAGCCTAGTGTTAACTCCTTCAAACCATCTTTTTTTTTTAAGAAACAACATTATATACTTCAAAACTATAAAGTACACAGTCCCTGTGCCCCTGTGCCCTTTAAAAAAATTCAAACCTGGCCTTATTCCTTGTCACATTATCTCTAACATCAACTATTTGGTTGGTTTCTTCTTCTGAAATAACTGACTTATCCTCTGTCTGAACAATTTCTTTAACATGACCAACTAACTATAAATTTGGACAATTTCTTGTTTTTCCTTCACTACGTCTTTTTGCTTGTAATTGACCCTTTCTAACTCAAGTATGTTTTGGTAATATGGGTTGCTGCTGGAAATTTAATGGAGAGTGTCTAGATTTTCAATTTTAACCCTTTGAAATATCTTTTGTAACAGCTTGTAACAATTTGGCCTTATGTGCCCGATTACCCCACAAAATTGACATGTAGGTATGAACTTTCGGTTCTTCCTTGCTATTTCTCCTTGGATAGATCTAGTTGCACCATCGATTTTCTTATCATTTACCTTATAACACTCACTTTTGTAGCCAACACCTTGAAATTCTCCTTTAATCTTATCAATTTCCAACAATTGTTCTAATTTTTAGGTACCTCCATTTAGTATTTTTATTCCTTTTTCCATACTAAATATTGTTTCATCAAGCTCATCTATTGTAAATAACAACTTCTTCTCAATGTCTTAAATGATGTTCTTTATGGTAGAGTTTTCCTTCTTTAACTTTTCATTTTTCTTACATGTTTGCACTCACTTTGCATACATTAACTCATAGGCTTTGTAAATACCTCACTTTTGTCTTCTGAATCACTGTCATAATCTGAAATTAAACTTTGAACTGATTCATCTATATTTTTTTCGAAATTTTGGACTAATTTGTCAATGATTTCATCATCAATTTCTTCCTTCTTCGTTGTTGTTAAGCAAACAACTGAACTTTTGCTATATAAAGCAACCAACGCAACATTACTAACAAATTCTTCTTCACTACCATGCTCACTTTAGGATTCATTCTCACTCTAAGTGCTCATATAAGACTTTCTTTTTCTCTTTTTCAAAGTATTAGCACATTCCGTTTGCATATGTCTGAAGCCTTGACATTCTTCACTTTTCTTTCACCCTTTTGAGTTTTAGCTTGTTGTTTAAAGTTATTATTTGATGGCCTCTCACCGTTTTGCATAAATTGGATCTATCCTTCTTCACTTTCTTTAACCACTTGCTGAAATTTCTTGTCACTAACTCTGTATCCTCATTCTCATTAGATTCATCTCCTAATTCATTCACGACTTTTCCAACCTCAGTTTGCAATGCCAATCATTTGTTCTTCTTTCGTTCATCTCTCAACAAATTCATCTCAAAGTTAGTAAAAATCTCAATTACCTTATCCAAAGACAATTCACTGATATTATGGGCTTCTTCGATGGCTACAATTTTTTGTATGAATCTTGGAGGAAGTGATCTCAAATTTTTCTTTTCAGATTCGAATACATCTTCCCAAGTTAATGTGCTTGGTTAGCTATGTCATGCAACTTCTCAGAGAAGTCTCCAATAGTATCACTTTCATCCATCTTAAGTAGGTTGAATCTAATAGCCAACATCTGAAGTTCAGTTGGATTATGGCTGTGATTTGAGTGAGATATGGGTTAAAGTGTTGTCTCTTTTTAGCATGAAAAATTAATAAGTTTCGTCTGACTTTTGGCAACTGGGATTTTAGGGTTATTCTTGATGTTTTTCGGCAGCTAATTGCAAGGTGATATCAATCTCTTTGTTGTTGATTTTTTTGTCAAAAAATCACGTGACTTGTGTGCCTAGGCAATCTGTGAGCAAGTGAAATTTTTCCAGTTGCGTTTTTCTCTAGTTTTTGTGGTTGATTGGCAATCTTAGCAGCTATGGTTTTTCTCTTAGTTTCTACGCAATTTGGCTGTATAATCTGTGATTATGTGGAGCCATTTGCTGCTACATTTTTCTTTTGCTCTCGCGTGACTAAAGTGGGCTGCGTAATTATTGATAACCAGCTGTGTTATTTCCTGTTCTTGAAAGACTTTTGAGGGCAATTTTGGCAGTTGGTCTTTTGTGGTGTTTGCGCGAGCTTTGTTGGGCTAATAAGTTGTTAATTATGTTGATTTTGGCGGTTGTTGATAGTGAAAGTGGTGTGTAAAAAATTCTAGAAAATGGTGTGGATTTTGCAGTTCAGATTTCTACAACGTTTTGGTGGAGATACATTTTTTTGTTGAAAATTTTCTGCTACTATGTGTGTGGTGTTTCAGTGTTAATATTGTACGACTACAACAACATTCTTGATGACCAACTTTCCGATCTTTCGTTAAAGAAACTGGAATTATTAGGGAAGTTGTTTTCTTATCTCAAGTGTATTTGTTTATGTTGATTCTTTTTTAATCACTTGAGGTGTTTATTTCATATCGTTATCATTAAACATTGTTGAGAAAATCATCTGTTGAGGTTAGCACGAGTCAGTCATGTTATTAGGTGTGAAATACTTTCAAGGGTTATGAGGACGAGGGATAGTATCGAGGGTTGAGTGAGTCAGCTCAGTAAGGCCTTGTATAAAACTATTGCCATTAGTGAAAGTATTAAGGTGGGTGAGGACCTCGCAGACATAAGCAAGGTATGTCGAAATGCATCAACAAATTTCTTTTTGATTTTTTTTTGTTTTTATATTAGTTAGAAAGCTTATAATTATTGCACCTAATTCACAGTTTTTGCGAAACTACATTCTTCAGGAATTTATACCTTTTTCTTACTTTGTGACTAAAAGATGCATTGGTCTTTACATGAAGTTCATTTTTGTTTTTAATGGTCCTTGTCATTGGTTGGATTGGCAATATAAAAAGCTCTATACTTACATCTCCTATTGAATTATGTTAAGATATATGTTATATATGTCATTATTTAATTTTGACATTTTTTAATTAGATATCCAAGATAATGAAAGTCTTTTAATTCAAATCAAGGTACGGTAGAAGATACATTAGGTTTGAATTGGATAAAGATAAAATCTTGTAAAAGATATGGATGGGTGGTCTATGGTTGTGTAAATGTAGAATTATATGATGTGAAGACTTCTTGCATGATGAGATAAGCTTGCTCTTACTATCATGGGTCTCTCTTGATTATTGCCGAAAATAGATTATTGAAAAATAGAGATGATTGTCGTATAGGTTAGGAAGTGGCTGACTTTCAATAGAGCAATTTTATGCAACCCACGTCTCTGTTCGTTGATGGGATCGTCTCATGTTGGCTACAGTGATTGGTGGTAAGAGACAAAGTTGATTGTAAGTGAGTGCTCTGTTTTTAGTTGATTGCGTGATTTTCTACAGCTAGGTATTCTTCCATCCTTAAAAGACAATTGAGGGCTGTCTTAGGTGATTTTGTGGTTGTCGTTTTTGGTATTGGTGTGAGAAAATTCTACAAGTTTTCGTGACTTTGTAGCTGCTGTCTTTGTTATTGGTTTAATGCAAAAAACTTCAACAGTTGTCGTGGTTGTTGCAACTCTATTGGGTTAACATTTCAGTGACGAAATGTTTGTTGATTTGAGACGTTTTGTAACTATTGTGCATGGGATGTTTTAGTGACTATATCAAAGATTCGTAGCATATATCCTAGTTGACAACTTCTCATTCTTTCGTTGATGAAGCGGCATATTTAAGGGAATTGCTTTTTATCTCAAGTGTTTTCGTTTATGTTGAATTTTGTTTAATCACTTGAGTTGTTTATTTTGTTTCGTCATCATTAAACATTGTTTGAGAAAATCCTCTGTTGAAGTTAGTACGAGGCAGTCGTACTATTAGGTATGAAATACTTTCACGGGTTGTGAGAACAAGGGATAGTATAAAGGGTTGGGGGGTATCGAATCAGTAAAGCCTTGTGTAAAAAGTATTGTCATTAGTTAAAGTATTAAGCGGGGTGAGAGCCCGCAGACATAGGCAAGGTGTGCCGAACTGCATTAACAAATTTCGGTGTTGATTTATTTTGATGCATTTAATCTTTTTTATTTTTGTCTGTGCTAGAAACGACTAGGGAAAATCTGAAAGTTTACGAAACCATTACATCCTGCGGATTTTTTTCAAATTGAATAACCAAAGAGATAACTGATGATAGGTCCCAACAATTGCGATTAACGTTAACATTAACAACTTTCTCTTTGGGTGAGAAATAAACCACAATTTTTGAATGCAATACTTGATATTCCATTGACGACAACATTGGCTGCTTAAATAAGCAAAGCCATAAACAAACAAACTGAAATATAAGGGAAACTAACAGCCAACAATTGGAACTTAACTCACGTAAAACAGAGCATAACTAACGAAAATAAATGATGTAAAACTCTCTGACCCAGTCTACTCTTGCCACATTCTTCTTGTGTATGATGGCCTAGATTGATATCTGCGTTGCATGCATGCTGCATGCAACTTATGTCCTACCTCATCCCAAATATTTGGAATTTGGTTTATGGCTCCGAGAGGAGCACCGTGGCTTAACAATACCTCCCCCATCAAGAGGATCCTTGTCCTCAAAGCCTATACTCAGAAACTACTTTCGCAACGACTTGGTTGTCTCCCAAGCGACTTCCTTTTTTGGTAAACACTTCCTCTGAACCAAACTCTCCTCTTCAAACTTGTTCCCCCGTTTGACCCAGTGTGTATCTAATATCTGTAGAGGCTCTAGTAAGAGTATGCCCTCATCAGTCACCAGTGGTAGTTTCGTAGACGGTTCCACGAAATCTCCCACGATTTTTTGAGTAATTAAACATGAAAGACTGGGTGAATTCGAGCTCCTGCTGGAAACTGAAGTTTGTAAGCGATTGCTCCAATTTTCTGTACGACTGGATACGACCCGTAAAATCGACTAACAAGCTTATGGTGGACATGTTTAAAAATCGATTATTGCCGGTAGGGATGCAGTTTGAGAAGCACCATATCACCTACTTCGAAAGTCACATCCCATCGGCCTTGATCCGCTGACTACTTCATACGATTAATGGAAGTCTCCAAAATTGCCTTTAATTGACGTAGCAACTCATTTCTGGACACAAGACTCAGGTCTACCTCGTGTACCGAAGAATCACCACTATGGTAATTGGGAAGGAGAGGAGGCAAACGACCATACAACGCTTGGAATGGTGTCATTCCTTTAGATGCATGGTACGTCGTATTGTATCGTAGTTCTGCCCAGGTAATGTAGGTATTCCATTTGCGTGGCCATTGGTGAACAAAACAAAGGAGGTACTGCTCTACACAACGATTTACCACTTTCATCTGTCCGTCGATTTGCAGATGATACGTGGAGCTGAATTTTAACTTAGTGCCTGACATTTGGAAAAATTCTTGCCAAAATCGGCTAATAAAAACAGGATCCTAATCACTAATGATTGATCTAGGAAGACCATGTAATTTTACAACCCCATCCAGAAATTTTTCAGCCGTTCCTTTAGCAATAAAAGGATGAGTTAAAGTTAAGAAATGGGCGAATTTACTTAACTTGTCGATAACGACCAAAATTGTATCCTTGCCGTGGGATGTTGGCAAGCCTTCAACGAAGTCGAGAGTGATATCATCCCAGACTTGGCACGGAACAAGCAAAGGTTGCAGGAGTCCGATAAGGGAAAGTGTTTCAATCTTCAGTTGCTGGCATACCACGCAATGCTTGACATATTCTCGGACTGTTTGGTACATTTTAGGCTAGTAGAATTGTTGAACTTACTGTTTGAATGTTCGTAAGACACCTGAGTGCCCTCCTATTTTTGTGTCATGTGCCTCCTGCAGTATTTTAAGGCGCAACGCCTTACAAGAAGGAATTACCACCCTCCCCTTAAATAACCAAAGTCCTTGGCGCTATCAATATGGTCCATCGAGTTGATCCTTGGCCACCTGCTCTACCGCCTGAATATAAGTATCCCCTGTGTAAGCCTCTTTAATCTCATCCCACAAAGTGATAGCAGCTACATGTAGATGATGGAGTACTGGGCTATTCGGTTTGCAGGAGAGGGCATCTGTAGCAGAGTTATCGCGGCTTGGACAATAAATAATTTCATAATCGTAGCCCATTAATTTGGCTACCCACTTTTGCTGCTCTGTTGTCACCACACGTTGATCCATAAAATACTTCAAGTTGCGTTGATCAGTTTGGATGAAGAATTTCCTTTCTAGTAAATAAGGTCTCCATCCACAATAGCAAGCATTTCCTTGGCATAGGTTGACCACAATTTTTCTGTGACTCTAAGTGCACAGCTCATATAAGCTATTGGCTTGCCCTGTTGAGTTAAAATTGTGCCAATTCTGTCGCTCAAAGCATCGGTTTCAATGGTGAAAGAATCATTGAAATTAGGCATAGCCAAAGTGGCAGCGGTGGTCATTGCTTGCTTAAGCTCGGAGAAGGTTGTTTCGGCCTCTTCATGCCACCCGTACTTCCCTTTCTTGAGTAGGTTGGTTAGGGGCCGAGCAATGATGCCGTAATTTTACACGAACTTTTGGTAGTATCTTGTTAAGCCTAAGAAACCACGCAATTAAAAAATGTTAGTAGGTCGGGGCCACGCGAGCATAGCTACAATTTTTTTATCATCAACCTTCACTCTTTGAGGCATTATTATATGCCCGAAACACTCCAGTTCTTACTGTCCAAAATTGCACTTGCTTGCCTTAGCAAAAAATTTGTGTTGCCTCAAAATCTCCAAAGTTTTTGCAACGTGCTTTACATGCTTATCCCATGTAGAACTATAGATGAGAATATCGTCAAAAAAAAAACAAAATGAACTTTCGAAGGTGAGGTCAAAATATAGTGTTCATGATGGCCTAGAATGTAGAAGGTGCATTATAAAGGCCAAAAGGCATGACGAGATATTCGTAATGGCCATTATGAGTACGAAAAGTAGTCTTAGAAATATCACGAAGATTTACTCTTAATTGGTGATATCTGGCTCGCAAATCCAGCTTCGTAAATTATGAGGCGCCGTATAATTCATCTAACATGTCGTCCACTGTTGGAATGGGGAAACAATCCTTGATGGTGACATTATTCAGTCAGCGGTAGTTCGTGCAAAATTGCCAACTATCATCTTTTTTTTAACAAGTAAAACTAGTGACGAAAACAGACTGGTGCTAGCACGTATATGTCCCGAATTCAGCATCTCCTGCACCTGATTTTCGATTTCTTCTTTTTAAAAATGAGCGTATTGGTAAGGCCATACGTTAAATCGGTTCGGTGCCCTCTTTGAGTGTAATGCAGTGGTCTACTTCGCACACAGGTGGTATGCGTGAGGGTTCTTGGAACACGTCTTTGTACTTTTGTATTACCCACTACAAATCTTGGTGCTCCACGCCACAAATTGTACCATATAAGATGTCCTCCGTGGCCGAAGTGAAGCATACAGCAAATAATGCCTGGCCCCATCGACATTCTTTTGAGATTTCTTTTAATGTTGCCTCCTGAATAAATTGTTCACCCAACCTTTGCAACTTTCAGGCTTGATTATTCCAGATGAAGTCCATGGTTAATTGCTTCCAATTACAGACCACAGAACCCAGCATTTCCAGCCATTGAATGCCGAGCCCAAGATTAAGAACTAATAACGGCAACGAGAAGAGTGTGAGATAAAACTCAGTTCCTTGTAAATTCACCATTACCTTATCAAAACACCCTTAACACTTCAAATGCTCTCCATTTGCAACCCGAATAGTAAATGTTTCCATTGTTATCACTGGTAATCGCAGCATGTTTGCCAAATGATCACTGATGAAGTTGTGTGTTGACCCATTATGGATCAGCACCACCACTTCGAGAGAACCCATTTTTACTACCATACGCATCGTTCTTGGGCCAGTCCATCCTGTCAACACATGTAAGGTGATTTCTGACTCCAGTTTGGGTTCGTGCACCTCTCTCATAACGTCTCCATGATCGATTTCTTCTGTTTGTTGGTTAGTAATATCCTCACAGATCATATCACCTGTATAGCCATCCAAAAGTAATAGCTGCGGCTTTTGGCATCGATGCCCAACTGTAAATCGTTCGTTGCAGTTAAAGCAAAGGCCCTATGCTCATTTCCTCTGCATCTCCTCCCAGGATATGTTGAGTTTTGGCTCCTTGTTTGTCCCATATTGGTTGGGGAAAACAATTGGGGCAAGACTGTTGACTATATAAGGGAGGTGCTACCTCCTTAGTTAGTGCACCAATCCAAAGTCAAAGATTTGTATGACAAATTTGACTCTAGTTAAATTCCT
>JAOQMS010000003.1:29868667-29886661 GCA_027563885.1 Erythroxylum longipes | reverse complement strand
GTAAGGTCGTTTTAGTGACGGTTGTGATAACATAAGCAATCGTAGCTGTGTTAACGTGACGCAGACAATGGCGTCATACATATTAACAAACATAAGTGTCTTGTCTACGCCACTCTGTCCAAGTCTTCCTATCCTCGCACCTCGCACCTCGAGCGAAGGACGCTTAGGGAATTTTCTTCTCCATGCAAATAACTAAATACTAATAATGGTAGCTGTCATTCAGTCATCGTTTGGATTTTGGTTCACATTGCAAGTTGCTGTAATTTAGTTCACCATCGAAGACGTTTCAAAACGATGACCATCTCAATTTTGCAAATATGGGTTTGATTCTATTTATATTTATATTTATATTTTTAAATTTAGCAAAAAAAAATATTTAAAATTTTAATTTCTGTTTTTTTCTTTTTCTAATTTTAAAATTTATGAAAACTATCTTTTTTTATAATCTAATTTACTATTAACTAAATATATATATATATATTATTTAATTATTTAATATATTAATTACTAGTAAAAATTATAAATATTTAATTTATTTAAATTTTGTAATTAAATTAGATAAAATTAATTTAAAATTATTAATAAAAATAATTAATTTTAAAAAATCTTCAAAATATATAATAGTATTATTTTTGGTATAAGAAATTTTATCTGAAATTCTACATTATTTAAATTTTTACAAAAGTAATATAAATTATATTTTTAAAGTTTTAGTATAATCTAAGATTAATAATTTTTTGTTACTTGATAAATGACATATTTAATTAATTAATTAACCGGAGAAAAAGATGAGCCTTCTTTTTGGGGTGGGTCAATCAAACCACTACCATGTGCTCATTTGGGTGACTTTCAAAGTGGAAACAAGCCGACTAGTGACTACTCCTAAGGATGAGTAGGGTCAGCGACCAATCAGTAGTTGACCAATTAAGTATGTGACAATTCCTTGTACTCAGAAGTGTATAGGCTACGTAAAAACCTGAAGGATCTTAAAGTTCTAGATTTACATCCTCTAAAGTTCTTGAGATAGAGTCTTAGAGGCTCAGAATTAGTCCAACTAAGTTAAGATAGCTAATGTAATAAAATAAAAAAGATGTTGAAATAAGGCTTCTCTTCCCAGTTCTCCTTTAATCTCAACAATCCAATGCAATAAATTGAATGGTTGAAAACAAAAGGAAACGGACGTCTCCTCCAGGCTCCAGCTTATCCGTTGTGGGTCAATGCTGCTTCTTGGCATCTTCCATGATCTATCACCATATTCTCACTGATCTTGTCATTCCTTTCAGTAGTAATTGCCGTCCTCCCTTGGCCTCACAGATGGCAGATGCAGCTCCAAGGGTCCTTCTCGTGCACTTTACCATAAGGTCCTTAATCCTAACCACCCATAAGACAGGAAAATATTATTTACTACTTGTACCGACTATAATTTATCCAAGGATAATTAATTGACATTAGTATTGAATTTAATTAATTAATGTTAACAATGAATCCAGTGACTCATTTTTATTTATTAATTTTATTTCACAATAAATAAATAATTTTATATAAAAATATTAATAATTATTGATATACATAATAAATAATATTAACCAATCATTAATATTAAATATCATTATATTATTAATAAATTCATATAATAATAAATTTTAAAATTTTATTTATCAAAAATAAAAATTCGTTAAATTATTGTTAATTAATTATAAAATATATTATACTTAAAAATAAAGAATAATCATCTTATTTACTAATATTATTATATAACAAGATAATATATTTTTAAATTTTTTATAAAATTTGATATTTATTAAAGTTTAATAATAATTATTAAAATTAATTGACATCATAAATTAAATATTTATTCATATTGTTGACATAAGTTAAAAAAATATAATTTATTATATTTTGATATAAATGGTACAAAAATCAAAGAATAAAAATTCATTTATTTGAAATATACTATTTTTATGATTTTGAGGAAGAGTCTTAGAGTGATCGATAAATATTGCTCCTTTGTGACTAAAAAGTTACATGTTCAAATCACAAAAATAGTTTCTTTGTAAAAAATACAAGAGAAATGTAAAATACACCATTAACTCTTATAAAACGGAACGCTTTGTACACTGAATACGTTAAATTTATTTTTATAATTTAATAATTCATCTTTATAAAATGTGATTGATTGATTTTAAATTTTTCTTACAAAATATAAAAGGCAAATGAAAAAATTAAAATAAAATTAATAAAACTAAAAAAATGTTGATATCAAAATTATGTCATCATCAAACTCCTGCCATAACAAGTTATTATTAATACTCGGTGTTCTAGTTAAACATAGCAGTCATCTTACGTGAGTACGTTTTTGTTTTATATATGTTTGGCTTTACTTTGGATGATGTTCCTGACGGGTTGCCATCAAACCCATGGCCATATCTGCAAACTTACGTGCTGAATCTTCCATGTTGAAGCTTTTACGGAGATTAAGAAATGCACCACCGCAAGCTTGGCTAACACTTGGTAATGATCTAAAAGCAAAAGCGAGGTAATCATTAAAAAGAGGCTGCTTGGTATCATCATTGTCAAATTGCAGCCATAGAAACAGAAGCACAAGTATATTTATCTCCCCGAGCAGTAAGTTTGAGGAGTTAATGAATAGGAGGTAAGAAGAAGATGACCAAGAAAGCGGAAAGAAACAATAACGTGGAAGGAAACACGGTAAAGAATTAATAAAGAAACAAAAAGCAGTTGCCCATCAAAACACATCACCGACAAACATGTAAATCGCTCAAGAATCATGTGCGTGCTCATATTTCCTCTTGCCGACAGTATGTATTGGGATTAACTGATATCCATTTAGGCTATGTCAAAGAGCATTATAAAGTCTCTAGCTCTTGTAAAGTGAAACTCAAAGCGTATTCGAAACTATGCAAATTTTGCTACAGACCTATGAAACAGAATTTTGTACCAATCTCTTTGCTAAAGCCATTAATGTCGAGAAGAAAGCATTGCACTTCAGTGCATTCAAGACTCCGTACAAGTCTGTGATCTCTTTGTAGCGCACCACATGGCTTGTGTGATCAACCAACACATTATGTCTTTAAGGTTTGGAATTTGAACTTCAGTGGCAGTGGTTTGCGCATGATGACTAGGTTAAAAGAGCTTTTCTAATCAACCTCCTGTCCTTCTTTTCCCAGCATGTCTGAGGATGGCATGTGCAACACTATCTTTTTAATGTATATATATATATATATATATATATATATCGGTTTTGTCGTACTAATCCTAAGATTCTAAGATTTCAACCTTAAAGTCTTAGAAGAGGTACATCTAGAACTCCAAAGTCCCTCAGGTTCTTATATAATCTGCACACAAGGAGTCTTCACATACTGATTAGTCAACTGTTGATTGATCACTGTCCTCTGGTCAGCATCAAGTTCCCATTAGCTCCAACATTCTAGTAGTTCCAAACTCCCACACTGCCGTTGGAAGCGAGATATCCACAATTATCCGACCAAATAGCATTTCTAAGAAGTTAGAGGACCATCAACAGGGATAATTCCTCCTTTCTCTCTCTTTAGTGACTCGAACTTAAGACCTCCTATAAATGAGAAAATTAAGTGAGGAGTCGAAACCCATTGGGTCACTCTTACTTATCTTAATGTCTTATTGAAGATTCTCATATCGGTTAGAGAGGGGAATAAAGTACGTTTTATAAGAGTATGAATACCTCTCTCTCATAGACGCGTTTTCTTAAGGGTAGGAAAAAGCAAAATCGTGAGGGTTTGACTAGGCCAAGGCCCAAAGCAGACATTATTTGTGGGCGAATAGTCTAGCGCTATTACAATAGTATCAGAGCTAGTGCCCGAATTGGTATGTCAGTGAGGACGCTGAAACCTAAAGGTGGGTGGATTATGAGATTTCTATATCAGTTAGCGAGAGGAACGAAGTACGCCTTATAAGAGTATAAATACCTCTCCCTCATATACGCATTTTTCCAAGAGTAGAAAAGAGCAAAACTGTGAGGGCTTGACTAGACTAAGGCCCAAAGCAGACATTATCTGTGGGCGGGTAGTCTAAGCTGTTACAATGGTATCAGAGCCAGTGCTCGGACTGGTATGTCAGGGAGGACGCTAAGTCCTAAAGGTGGGTGGATTGTGAGATTTCTATATCGGTTAGAGAGGGGAACGAAGTACGCCTTATAAGGGTATAAATACTTCTCCCTCATAGACGCGTTTTCCCAGAAATGGGAAAGAGTAAAACCGTGAGGGCTTGGCTGAGCCAAGACCCAAAACGGACAATATCTGTAAACGGATAGTCTAAGGCTGTTACTCCCCCTTCTAGTGACTCGAATTTAAGATCTCCTATAAAAAAAAGAATTAAGTGAATAGTCAAAACCTATTGGGTCACTCCTACTTATCTGAATGTCTTATTGAACTGCCTGTATGTTGATCAACAAGTTGCTTAGCATTAGTAAGTACAACTTGGCCATATTCACCATCGACACAGGCGTATGCAATCCAGACATGTGCGTAGCCTCCTGAGCAATTTCAACTTATCGGTTTCTATCTCGAATTTGCCCAATTTTTGTTCCTTTTGATTTATGAAAATAATTAACACGAGCTCAATTTTAACAGAATTACACGAACAAATATATTTAAAATGGAGTTGAACTCAGAACAAATGATTTATGAAGGTATTGCTCTAATAGCTAAGTTAATGAAATTACAAGGAATGAGAAAGTCTAGGAATTAGTGATAGCATTGCGACGCCGCACGAGTGAGAGGCAAAGAGAGTGCGATGTCTCTAAACAAATTAGTTAGGGTGTTGCAGACATGAGCTGCCACTGACAAGTTGTCCATAGCATTGTAGGAGGTATCAGTATCACTTCTCATGCCTGATGGATAGGTCTCTCAGAACTGGAAGGTGTGAAATTTGGTTAAGATAGAAAAGATAAAAATGAAGAGACTTGTTCTAGCTTGATTGGTTCAACAAATTAGATTACATGCATTGTTTCCTTTTCCACTTTGACCTTTCTATCATTTGTACAGTAAATGTAACAAAGAAGAATAGTAAAAAGAGTTCCAACTACAAGGTGAAAGCAGTGGTCAAACTTGTTGCAGTACACCCATCATAACCTCTTAGCTAAGGTTTTCTTCAATCCCTTAATAATCTTCCTAAACCACATCAGATTCAAGATGAACAAAGCTGATGGCACCAGGAAAACCACAAGACAACCGAAGGGGCTCATTTGGACAACCTGCATATCACACACCCGAAAGCATGGTCTAAGCCTAATGCTGAACAGGAAAAGAATGGCGCAGTAGCAAGAAAATAGACCATAAGAGTTAAGAAACAACAGGAAACCTTAAAAAGGAAAAGGGGACCCATTTTGGCGCTTCTATATTTAGGATATTTAGAATATTGCAGGGAATTGGAATCCAGTTAGGTAGGGCAAATATAAGCATTTATATCCATCTGCCTGCTGAACAGAAACAAATATTTAGACCTTTTAACATTTGGTCCTAGTATTCCATCCTATTTCTCCTGTCCAACAGCACTACCAAGAGCATTTATGGAATTCTTCTTGATACTGGTACAGTATTATAGTCCAAGAAGACAAAGAACCGAAGCTAAGAATCACCTGATCATAGTGCAAGTAGATGTGGTAAAATATATAAATAAACAGCATAATCCTAGCAACCTGCAAATAATCAAGAAAGAGCGTTAAGGTAAATAAAAAGATAATCTTCTAAATGTGAATTGTTTCCATAACAAGTCAAGCCAACTAGCTATAAATTCAGCCATCTCATTTCAATCACTTGGTATAAATTCTGTGTAGAGGCATCTTCATGGTTGTTATCTTGGTTATAGATCATTCAAATCTGTCTGATTTTATAGCTACAAATCCACACCCACAGACACCCCATACATATATAGACCATTGACAACACCTCCAGTGACATGGGTTTCCATATCTGCGATTACCAAAGTGAAGCAACTTACCAACCAAGTGAGAAAGATTGCCACACCATTGATGAGATATACAATGGACTTCTTCATTCCAGCTGTATCAAGAAACCTACAAGGAGAAATAGAGGTTTACAATAATGCGAACTCAAAATATCCAAACTGGACTTGGAAACTTACCATCTCATATTAATCTCAGGAGTAGTCACTTCAGAGATAAGGCACATAAATGTATAAAGCTGCCCCTCTCCACTAAACATTGAATATGCTACAGCAATTGCAGAAAGTGAATGATGGACAACCTGAAACCAGATGCAGTTGCACAATTATCCTTTAACTCATCAAAAAACACATGAGCTATGTGCACTTCATGGAGCGAAGCTTTGGATTTACTACAGGTGATGAACTCCGATAATACAAAAACAAGCTATGATTACTTAGCCATTGATTTTATGTAAAATCTCCAACTTATCATACCGATAACAGTTTCCAAATTGTGTTTCGTGACGGATTGTTAATACCGATATGAATGTTAAGGGAGTTAACCTTATCTATTACAATAATATGAACTCAGAAACTCAATTAACATATGTTGGCAAGTGATACGCAACATGTTCATCCACTTAAAACAAAATAAGTTCTATAACGACCTCGAGGTCGGGGTTCGGGTGAGGGATTGTTGAAGGATGAAGATAGAAAACAGCAACTTCACAAATACAGTTGCACATAATAAGCATATCACATCAACTCTAGAAAAGAAACCTCATGTTACTGATCCTATAAGACGCACTTACAAACTCCAAGCCTCCTAGAGAAGGATAGAACCAAGAAATCATTCCCAGATCTGCAAAGAAGTATCCAACAGAAATCTGTCCAAGATATAAAAGGTAAATTATTTTATCAGAACTACTTGGTAGGAGTAACAGCTGTTGTTAATTAACAAGAATGATCAATAGAAATGGCAATAAATAATCATTTGGGAAATCATATCTCATAATTTTTGCAAGTTTGGCGGACTATGAGCATTTAAACAAGAAATGACAGACCTGTGCTCAATTTGATCAGCAAAAGACAAGTTTAACTATCCTCTGGTCCTCTAAATATCCCAAATCCACGAACAAAAAACTTAGCTCTACATCAGTCAAGTAAAAAATGGCATGTCAAATTTGTCATGCATAACTGTAAACTTTCTTTTCCTGAGGCAGATTGATCCATAATATCGGCACAAGAAATTAATCCAGGTCTGTGGAAGTTAACCATACAGCCTGCTATCTCCAGCAATAGAAAGACACGTTGATGTAAAAGTTACCACTTGAGAAACGATTGCAACTACACTATCGGCAGTAGTACATATTCACTACTAATCTACAAGAACCAGAGTGGCAGGGAACAAAGGCATGCACTTACACCAAGTCCGAAAATGGAAAGCGGTGAACTCTGTAAAGTGATGAGACCATTATGCCGTTGGTCTGCAAAGAGATCGGAGAAGAACACGAAGTACAATGACATAGCCGTAATGTAAACAGCATGCGTGGAAGACATACCCCTGTAACATTTTTAAGACGTCGATCAATAGTAAGAACAAAACAACGCAGAGCGAAAGAGTGAAAAACCATAAAAGAAAACTCACCGGTTGTTCCACTCAACTCGTTGAATTTTTGTAAGACCCCCATAAGACTTAATGTAAAAGGTGCTAAGCAGTTGAGTTAGATCATAGGCCTATAGCATTATAAAGCAGAAATTAGTAACCAGGAAAAGAAAATCAATTAACAGCTAGACCACAAAAATAGACGTTACCACTTTGCAAGCAACTACACCACCAAGGAATGAAGTGTAGGGAATGAAAGGATCTGCAAATAAGTAACCCTTAACCAGCACCTCTGCTTGGTTTCTATAAGACTTGATAGCAATAACAGTCTCTTTGGAAACAGGCATCGTTGATTCCTTAGCTATACTATGACGACCACATATATAAAGTATATCAAACTCAAAAAAACTTGATCTTTTTCTTCACTCCTTCACGTCTTCCCTTCCAAAACAGAAAACGAGCGACGATTCGTTAACAATCAACTTGGTATGTGTGCATGTAGCATCGGAAGTATACAAATTGCCTCTTGGTCATTGATTATCGATGAAATTGAGAGAAGAAACCATCGCATTTGGAATCAAAACAAGAAGAGAATCAACTTAAGATTAGATACCACATCATTAAGATCGCATTGTGAAGATCAAATGAAACACAATGCAACAAAAAATAGCTAAAACGGAACCAAAAAGAGAAAAAGGAGGAGGAGAACAAAGAAGCTAATCAGAAAGATAGATCACCGAAAGTTATGACGGTTCGAGAAAAAGGTGAAAATCGGAATCGGAACGGAATCAGAATCGGAATCGGCATCTGAAAATTACATCGTCGGTGTCAGCTGAATAGAAACTTCGGAAAACGTTTGTCTTGTTTTTCATTTTTGGTTTTTTCAAAAAGAGAAGTTTAGCCTGTTTAGGTGAAGAAGCTCGAGCCTGTGAGGTGGATGGAATAGTCTACATGGCTAGGCTTTAACTGGTTCTTATTTCTAACGTGGGTCCCTTCTTATCTCACATTTTTTTAATTTCTAGACAAATGTGTTAAATTTTAAAAAAATAATTTTAATTTTGTATATTATTAATGTATATCTAATTTTTAAAAATTATTAATAACCTCTTTTATAATTTTAATTTTACAACACCTTTTTTCTTATCATTAATTTCTACTAAAAATTATAATTATATACTCTAAAATGACATTATTTTCAATATATGATATTAATTAAGGGTAAGTTGGAAACAATCTTTATATTATATAAAAGTAAGGCTGCGTATTACAGGACTTTTTCAAATTCTATATTTCAGCGGAATTTCAATTAGGCGTTGATGACGATGATAATAATGCTCTTAAACATTTTCATGGAATAGTGAAATTTTTCCTTAGTTGTTTTTGTTATATGGGTTTCTTCCTTATCTTACATTTTTTAATTTTTAGAAAAATGTGACAAATTAGAAAAATGAAATTTATAATTTCACATATTATTAATGTATATCTAATTTTAAAATTTGTTAACAATTTCTTTAATAATTTTAATTTTATAACACCTTTATTCTCATAATTAATTTTTACTAAAAACTATAATTACATACTTTAAAATGATTTTATTTTTAATATATATTATTACATGTGATATTAAATAACATTATTTCATAATTTGTAATTAGAGTTTGTAATAAAATTAGTTGATGTAAGGTGACAAGTGTTACAACAATTAGAGATAAATTAATAATAGTTAAAAATAGGGTTTTAATAATAAAACATACGAACATGAACAGTGTTTTTATAAAAAATAAAAATATTAAACTATTATCTATAAACTATGTTATTTGCTGCAATTGTTGTTAATATTTAAATTTTACTTAATTGTACGTTATTGCTGCTAAACAACTAGTTATCACTTTTGTGTACGTAAGAGAATTTCCCCATAAATCCGATTTTTACTATATGTTTATTATATATTATTTATTTATTTTATTTCCTCTATATAAATTATGGAGGAAAATATAGAATTTCTGCCAAGTTTTGGCAAACCAGGATAGCAATGAGACGAGGCGAGTATGAGGTAACTCGAAGTAAGTCCAATTGTTTTCTAATTTTAAATATTAAAATGACATTATTTTACATACACGCTTGCTCGACTCAAGGTCCAATTAATCTGAGTCTTACCTGTTGACCTCTGATAAAATTAGGGCAAGTGGGGCGATCTCAGCCTTATTATCATATCTATCGGTGAATAACAACAACTATTTAACTCTCATTTCAATTTCAAAATGTGGATTTCATTATATCATTCTTGTATCAAAATATTGTAATTGGTAAGGATAGCAATCTGGCTTGGGCTCAACTCGAAGTTAATTAGCTAAGGGCCAAAATTACTTGGCCCGAAAGGGTCCAGGTCAGGCTTGGGCTCGAATTAGGGTTGTCTAGGCCCAGTTCGGCCCAAGGCTTGACCGAAGGAGACAAAATGACGACATTAATTAATATGACCAAGTTACGAGCCGGCCGACCATGCCCTTACCGGGCTTGACTTATTGTCATCCTTACGAACTTGGGTGTAATTGAAAAAGCACAATGTTCATTATTTTTATTATATTATCTAATACACACACAAAAATATTAGTCTTTAATATATTTTATATTTTGATTTTGTTATTCTTTTTTTAAAATTTAAGTTCCCCATTATTATTATAAATAAATAAAACTAACGAAGTCAGTTTCATGAATAAAGCTAATTAAAGCCTTTGGAGTTGAACGAGTAAAAGCATGCATTGAAACAGAAAGGTATCTGATCTGTTTCCTGTATTAGGATAATTAGCATCCAATTTGATACATTGGAGATACTGTTTAATATTAGAAAATTAATAGGAAATAAATTACGGAATAGCTTTAATAATTTCAATGGATCATTTTATTAGAATAATTTAAAATAAAAATAAAAATAGAAATATTAAAAAATTGATCCAAGCTCCTTGTAAGATATATTATTTACAAATGAAAAAGATAACTGTAAAATTATTTAATTATTCAACATTTAATAGTATTCATAGAATAAAGAAACAGATAGTTTTTAAAAAGGTTATGCGTCAGATTAGTTTTTAAAAAGGTTATGCGTTAGATTATTAATTCACTAGGGTTTTCAAAGTTTAATCAAAATTAAATGAAAATTTATAATTAAATTATAGCTTTTAATTACATAATTAGAATTTAAAGTTAATAAATTTAAATATCTTATTCTTAATTCTTTGAAATTTTTTAAACTTTACAATTTAATTTAATTTAATTATTTTATATATGTGAGACATTAGATTCTTGATATCTTGCCCTCGAGAGCTGTAGCCGGATGATTGAGAGCGAGGCTTAGCGTGCGCTAGATCCCAAGTTCTATTCCATGCCGCATTGTTACAGTTTTCGTAAAAATTTAGGATAGCCGGAGGTTTTATCTGCTGGGGGTATTACTTGTTGGGCTTACTAACACGTAAGATCTAAGGAAGTTCAATAATGTACAGCCGTATCTCTGACTAGTAAAGAAGTTGTTTTCAAAATTCAACAACATATCGTAATCACTCAAAATGTTACATATACTAAAATTGTCTAATTTAACCTACACACAAGTGTTCTAATTAGATAAAAAACGAAATTAACAATTACTTTATATAAAATTCAATCATCGTTCATATAATTTAATAATAATATTTGATTTTCAGTTTTAAGTCATTACTAGTATTATAGATTATTCCCTCTAAGTACTTTTAAAATTGAATTATTTATTAATTTACTTAATTATCCATACTATATTTAATTAATTAATACCTAAATAGAATAAATTATAAATAATATTAAAACATAATAATTTTTATATAAGATACTTTAATAATCTCATCGCTAAAGGAAAGTTTCAACATCTCATTTCATGTCTTCCTATGCTAAGCCACACATACAAAAGCATTTACAGCTAAAATGGTAGGAATTTTCCTTAACATCCACCCCTTCCCCTACAAATCCAGTCTATATACTCTCCGTCTACACTTGAAAACACTTATAACGATTAGAAGAGGCCATAGTCTACGTAGTTTCTATCCTCTGGCTAGCATGGAGGACCAGGTCGATGATTTTCTTCGGTAGTAACAATGGTTTTTCTTAGTAGAAATAAATTGATGATCTATATACGTTAACGACTCAGTTACTTCCAACCTGTGCCATCAACTTAAGTATGTCTTCTTCGAACCGACTGAAACAAAACCCTCAAATCCTGCCGTCTACTAGTCGAAGATGCTGGTCTACATTTCATTATTCTCACTCTCCTCCTATTCAATTTGTTGAGACAAAGAATGGTTGCTAGTGTTTTGTCGTCATTACCACCTTAATGCTTAATTATATGTTGTAATAGGCGTGAAGGTCACAGAAGGAAAATGGCTTCCAAGGAGATGTGATTGAGCAACCTCCCAAAAGCTCGCTGGTGCCAACCATGTGTTTTTGTCGACAGATCAAATCATGAGTTTCCATGTCAACCTCGTCCTGACGTGAGATTTCTGTTGCTTTCATTTAAGACAGTAGTGTCTATATCTCTTGCTTAAAGTTGAAAAAACACTAGATTACGCTGCTTCATTGGTACTTGAAAAGTGATAATGATAATAAATTTAGAGACAAAATAGACTACGCTTCTTCGTTGGTACTTGGAAAGTGATAATGACGATTAGTTTAGAATCTTAAGGATCTGCACTTGCTCTTTCCTTTTTCATCTCTGGCTGTTCCATGTCCTTACAAGACTCGAAATGAAGTTAACTGCTTAATCCAGAAATAAGGTTGACAGCATATTATAATTATCAACCATTAAAATCTCAGTTGGTGACTAATTAAATCATAAAAATTTTAACTTTTTTTTACTTTTCGATTTGATTTATTTTAACAACTTTTATTGGTAAAATTGATCGGTTTATTAATTAATCAGTCAATTTTATAAATTAATATATTCTTATAGGCCCTGTTTGGCAATTCGCAAATTGTATTAGACATTAGTTAATTCTATCAACGGTTAACTAACAACGAATTAATATAGCTGATTTGACCAACGGATAACATCAACTGTTTATTTAAAAACGTTTGATAAAATTAACTGTTTAGTATTAGCTGTTTACATATAAAATGACTTATAGGGGTATGACTTAAAAAAATTTATAAAAACATGAGTATTAGCTATTTATATCCTAGTATTTCTTTGAATATTCTCATAATAATTTAGATAAAGTAAAAGAAGTCAACACCATCATTTTCTTCAATATATTCCATCTGATTCTTAAAAACATCAAAAGCCCTCTCAACACAACTTCCCAATGACAAATGAGCTCGATTTAAAACTTCTCGAGATCTTCTTAGATTTGCATAAGAAGGGAAGAACTTGAGAGACCATTAAAATGCCACTAAAAATAAGCTTAAAAATGGGTACGATCATATCATATCAGGAGTTTTTCCTTAAATGCAGCACCATCGAGTTTAATATGAATTTGGGTTTATAAAAATAATATCAATTTAATTTATAATTTAAGGACATATAATTTTTTGTTATTTTAATTTTAATTTTTTAAATTTTAAAAGTCAAAACTATTTTTAATATATTAAATTAAAATAAAATTATTTTGAAAAAACTACTTATATTAATCTCTTAAACTTTAAACTTAGATAAAAATATTTAATTTAAATTTGAATTATTAATTTTAGATTAAATTGAATTGAATTAAACACAATATACAAGTGATAATAATATTATATACTAAATATTGACATAAAAAGGGACCTAGGACTATACAAAAGTAATATAATTAGAGAAAACAAATTTAAAAGTATTTAATTTTTTTGAAAATTTTAATTTAATATTAAATATTTTAATTTTTAACTTAATGACTAACTTTTTAAATTTTGTATAAATTAAGTCAATTTTATATCTCTATCTCTATCTTTTTCTTTATATCTACCTATCTCTATCTCTTTAAATAATTTGTAATAACTTTTAAATATAATAGTTTTTTAGACCCTTAATTTTTTAATGAAACACTCTTCATAGTAGTATTTTCAAAATCAATAGGTTGAGTTCAACCCGCCAACTCAATCAGCTGATTACCAAACATAATTATCAGTGATTTGACATAGTCAAATAGATAAAAACCTTTTAATTCGCCCAAAAATGGTTGATATAATTTACCAAACAAGGCCATAAACTAAAATAAATCAATGAATTTTTTCATTTAATACTCCTTTTTCAATTAAACTTCAATTCTTTAATAGATAAGAACAATATCTTTCAATTATATTTTAATTTTTTTAATTCTTTAACTGATTTTATGACGATCTAATATCACTTAGAATCTTTTAAACATCAATCCTCTTGTTTAACTTGCGTTACAGTTGTTAAAACAGTAATTATAGATTTATATGGTAAAAGATTTGCATTTTATTGCGATTTTATTTAATTTAATAATAGTTATTACTTGATTTTATTTTAAAATATTAAAATACTTTTTACTTCAAAAATTATTTTAATATAAATTATTACTTGATTGATTTTATAATTATCTTCTACGATTTTAATAATGATTTTTATTAAAATAATTTTTCATAAACATCATACAATATTATCTTTTTTTAATAACATAAAATATGTTATTTTAAATAAAAAATTAGGCATAGTAAAATTAACATATTATATATCTTAGTAAAAAAATAATTTATGTAATGTTTCTTTAATAAAGTTGAGAACAAATGTAAGTTCAAGAAACCTAGAATACTACAACCATTACTTTAAGGTCTTTAGTTGGAAATCATTCATTATAGTTAGGTAAGTCAATGGGTCGAGCTTTCCCATATGATCTGCGGGTCGGCTTATGGCCTGCACAGGTCGGGATGGGCCAGACTGTGTCCCAATTGGTAAGCGAGTTGTCCGACCCGACCCGTCAATTTATCTTTTTAAATTTCAAAATAATGTCATTTTAGATAAAACGACGTCATTTCGGAAAAAAGAGGCGGGCTACAGGCCAGGCCGGGTCATAATTGACATTCCTAATTATAGTTGAAATTTGAAGCCCCTTGCCTTAATTAGATGAGCAGGTCGGAAGTTAATTAATCAAAGTAGTTGGTTGTCGCATGTTTGAGTGTGTTAGAAGTTGGTTGCAACCTTAAATAATCATGCTTTAACTCACCAAAAACTTATGCATTGTTAATAATCAAACCATCAAATTTTTTGTTTCAGTTACTCTGTTCTATTAAATCTTATTCATACATTTATATATGATCTAAGTAAATGTGTTAATCAAATTTAATAGAACATGATAAAAATATCATAATCAAAACAGTAAATTTGATCCAGACAGGTCATTCTTAACATTTTATAAGCCCTATTTAAAGTATAATAATTTGTATTTTACTCTTTATTTCCTGAACATGTTCTTCAACGATTACAAGTCAATGCCTCCTGTTTACAAACATGTGTTGGCATTGGTGTGGCGTCACTATGAAAAGATTGAGCTTGACAAAGTTAAAAGTTGTTCACTGTTGTGCTATGGTGAGAATAAACAGTAACAATCCGGTCAAAGCACCGCCGAGCAGACAATCAGATGTTGGTGAGCAAATGGTGGGATATATACAATGATGAGTCATTGGACTACAAGAACACGGTCCCTAATAATAGTGAAGTCGACTTCCAACCGTTGCGAGCAAGAGCATACATGAGTTATTTGTTGAGCTCCCAACAATTGGGATTGGGTTGGGATAGTTCTTTCTTTCTCTTTTATTTTTTGTTTTCTGTTTGATGCATACTGCTTAAAAACGTATGTAAAAACTTCAAAATCTACCTTAATCCCCATTTTCTTCAATTTCAACTTTGTAAGAAACAACATCAACGTTATATGCATCGTTTTGAAAACCTCCAAAGGATAAACCCATAAGATAAGATTAAAAAAAGAATTAAAAAAAGTTTTATTAATATAAAATTTCATTTAATTTAAGATAAGACTAATATTTCTAAAGTTAAATTTTAAAAATTATAAATTTCCAATATTTTAAAAATCGAACCGAAAGTTAAATCGTCAAAACGAGAAGTTTAAGGTTTCAAAGATTCGATCGGTATTAAGCTGTCATAAAACTGACTAAAGATTAAATAAAATTAAATAATTTAAAATATATTTGAAAAAGATTGTTATTATTTATCAAAAAATTTAAAATTTAATTGAAAAATAGATTATTAAATAAACATTAATTGATTTATTTTATTTATAAAAACTTATTATTTTACAAAAATTGACTAATTAATTAATAAATTGATCAGTTTTTAACAGCAAGAATTATTAAAGTAAAATCAAACAAAAAGGTTAAAAATTGGTCTGAAAAATTAAACGATTCAAAAATTTTACGGTTAAACAAACCAAACTGATTGGATTTTTTAATCATTGAAATTTTCAAAGAAATAATCATAATTAAAACAGGAAAGTAACATCTTATGGCACAATTTATCATTAAGGATAGAAACTAAAAACAAGAAAATAGGAACTAGGAAAAGGTACATAGAAAAGAATAATTACAATAATATACAATATGAGTAATAACAACAAAGACCGTATTAATTAATTAATTTACACGTTTAAGAAATGGAAACTTTATAGATAATAAATTACAAGTGCATTAGTATTTTATTTTTATTTTTAGCATTTTATTCAATTACACTTAGATAATATATAGCAAAATATTTAGTCAAATTGCAGATTGGGTATTTTGACTTTTTCGATCCATGAAATACCAAGTCGTGTTCAAATCTTTTAAAAAACGTATTAGACCTCGTGTTGGTACCTCTAATAACGGCGTAACAAATGCATTTTCGAGGAGGAATTCGAGTGGCCTGAAGCGGGACATCACTTTGTCTTAAGGTATGTGTCTTGGATCGGCCGGGCCAACGCAGTGACGAATTGCGTAACCAACTCACAGGGATTGCCTGTAGGGACCCTAGTAAGTTGGACCCCACCACTGAAAGATTGCATTAAAGTTAATACCGATGACTTAGTGCTTTCTGAATCCTCAATCAATACGACTGGGAGGCTGTTTAGGGCTTGTCACAGCCAATGGTGTGAGAGCTTTCTTCATAAGTTTGACGCATGCTCGCCTTTGGTCGTAGAATTAAAAGGAGTTCACGCGGGGCTTACAGTGGCATGAGACCTAGGCTACTGGAAGATCACATTGGAAGTAGATTCGTTCCAGGTCATCAATATGCTTTCTTCTTCTGGATGCTTACTGACTGTGACTTTTCGTTTGGTGCAGGATATCCGCGCGTTGCTGGAGCGCGATTGGGAGGTGCAATTTCAACACGTATATCGGGAGGGTAATAAAAGCGCAGATAGTCTGGCAGCCGAAGCCATGCAAGTACACCCATGAATGCATGTTCTTACAGAACTTCCGCCAACCACGATGCCATTTTTAGTTTCAGATCGGAACTGAACTTTATATCGTTGAGGTATAACCTACGGCTGAACTGTAGTCCTTTGTAGCTTTTTTTTTCAGTTTTCTTTCCTATGTATTCAAAAAAAAACGTATTAGACTATATAGATATAATATATAACAAAGTTGAGTCACTTTTGATGATATTAATGTATAATGATATTGACGTCTAAGCAATTTAATTATAAAAATTTTAAAATGTTTAATTTTTTAATTAGGTTTTCAATATTTTGATTCGATTTACGTTAATAACTTTTAGTGTTAAAATTTGATCAATTTATTAATTAATCAGTCAATTTTATT
This sequence comes from Erythroxylum longipes, assembly GCA_027563885.1. Classification (NCBI taxonomy): domain Eukaryota; kingdom Viridiplantae; phylum Streptophyta; class Magnoliopsida; order Malpighiales; family Erythroxylaceae; genus Erythroxylum; species Erythroxylum longipes. The sequence continues at coordinate 29,869,344 of JAOQMS010000003.1, read as the reverse complement.
AATTAATAGGTTCTTATAAATCAAAATAAATCAAATGATTTCCATTTAATAATCTTTTTCTAATTAAACTTTAAATTCTTTGAAGACTAAAGATAGTTTTTTAATTATATTTCAAAATTTTTAATTTTGTTTAATCTTTAGTCGATTTTATAACGGTTTAATATCAGTTGAATATTTTAAACCTTAAACTTCTTGTCTTAACAGTTTAATTTTCGGTTTGGTTTTTAAAACATTTACTAGAAGTATAAAAAAAATCAAATTTCTTGGTTTTGATAAATTGATGTTATTAATGTTTCGATAAATTTTATTTTTCTTAAATATCTTAACCATTGGTATGAATACCGTATCATACCGGTTGAAAAACAGTACCGAAATGTTAATTTTAGTACCAGGTTTAAATACCGATCGGTATTATAAATACCGGTCAGTACCGAAAATTTTAAAAAATATAGGGACTAAATTGCAAAATTTTCAATTTTTAATTTAAAAAATTAAAAAAAATCAAAATTTTAAAAGAAAATTCCCTCTCCGGCCTCTCACTCCTCCCCCTTATCTTTTTTCAAATATATTTTAATTTGTTAGTTAAACTTTTATTGTAAGTTTTATTTTTAAAATAAAATAAATATTTTATTACTAATAATAATTATACATTAAATAAAAATAAAAAATAAAATTTT
>JAOQMS010000003.1:29796464-29868567 GCA_027563885.1 Erythroxylum longipes | reverse complement strand
ATTTATATGTGAAATATCTGAAAATTATTGTTATTTCATATTAATTGTAATTATTATTTATTATTTTGATTTTTAGAAACATGGTTAAAAATATACAGTACAACTGTACAATATGACAATGGGCTATTTTGCAATTTTTTAAAAAATTCATGGACTATTTTATAAATTTAAAAAATTACCCGAAACTGTATCCGGTATTGACCGGTACTGGTACAGTACCGTACCAGAACCCAATCGAGTACCAAGTCCGGTACAGTATTCGTAATTGATCTTAATCCCATACAAGTAAAAAAAATTTAGGGTTAAGTACCAAAAAAGTTTAAACTTTCGTCAATTTTTTAATTATAAGTCGAACTTTAAAAAATAGCGATAAAATACATAAATTTTCAAAAATTTTCAATTCTAGCGTGAACTTCGAAAAGTAGCAATAAAATGCTCAAAATTTTAATTATTTTAATTATAGCCCGACGTTAGTGTTTTCATTAAGTTTGCTGACATAGCTTGCTACTTATTTAAGAAACCTTAACTATTAATATATGTCAACCAAAATTAACATAACAAATGAAGATTAATGAAACGACGTATGTCAACCAAAATTGACACAACAAATGAAGATTAATGAAACGACGTCGTTTCATCACATAATTAAAATGATATTGTTGTTTAAAAATGACTTAAATCAGGTTAAGTAACAGCTCCGACGACCTTACACTTTGATTTCAGTTTTTTTTTCGTTTTCAGTTTGTTCTCTCGAGCCTCTTACCTTTCGAATTTTAGATTACGCAGCTTCGATGCTCTCATACTAAGTGTATTAAGAGAACAAACTAAAAATGAAGAATTTATTGGTCCAGTATGATGTAATGTGAGAGTAATTTGAAGCGTCAGAAGAACAAACAAAAAATAAGGAGCTAAGGGCATTTGGAGAACAACAAATAACGTTAAGCTAAAATTAAAGAAAATTGAAAGTTTGAGGATTTTATTCTCACTTTTTAAAGTTTGGGCTAAAATTGAAAATTTAAGCATTTTATTATTACTTTTTAAAGTTCAGCTATAATTGAAATTTTGACAAAAATTTGGGTTTTTTTAGTAATTAACCCAATAATTTAAAATGTTCTATACTTAGATTATTTTCTACTCTTAAATCTTTATCATTATTCCTTGTTTAAATTTGTAAAGATTTGAATTCAACGTGAAGATGATATATACTTATTGCAGTTTGCAATACATATTCATCTAATTACTAGGATATTTCAATTTAGGGATAGCATTGGGCGACTCCCTAATTTTTTTAAAATTAAAAGTGCAATACATCTTTTTTAATTGAATCCTGGCTTGAGTTACCAAAGCTTAAGTTGCGTAAAACTAACTCTTTTAAGCAAAAAAATTGAGTCTCGAATCGATCTGCGCATAATTTTGCCTTTAACTCGATCCATTAAAAAGACCTAACTTAGGGCTCATAAGTCAACCTATTGCTATCCTATTTTCATGGCATTTTGTTGTTTAAAGTTTGTTTTAGGTGCAATTCCATTAATCTTTTGCTTCAGATAAATTAAAGACAAAAATACACATTAAAAATAAAAATAGAAGAAATTTTTTTTTTCTCTCAATAAAAATTTAACTCAAATGTAAGAAAGAAAGTGATTATAAATTTTATAGCATTATGGACTGACAAAATACTATTTAATAACTTTTTATTTATCACTCTATAAACTGAAAATAATTACTTAACCAACCATAAGTAAGTATTAATGGTCAATAAAAAATATATTATATAATTTATAATCCAACTAAACAATAACAATTACAACAATAATTTAATAAAAATTTCGCTAATACGTGATATTTAGAAATGTCGAGTAATATATTGCTTAGTCGAGCAATCTAACCAACACATAAAAATCAGCTAAAGCAAAGAATATATAATGAAATTCATTAGTCTTGGGAACAAATCTTCTGTAACTGTAAATCTGTTCCAATCCTATTTTATTAATTTTATTCTACATATTTACATATCTGCTGTTAAAAATCAGTTGTACAGGCCTTTAACGGGTTATTTGGCTCAGGTGACCCCGTGCCATTGGTCTCCTACTATTTTCACTTTGGTTTTTCGATTTATATGAACCGGACATTGACGAATCCTTTGGAATGATTATCAAAGAATCTGAAGGGTGGTCGATTACTAACTGTTAAAATTTGCCTAAGAAAGATCACCCACACGTATTCACTCTTTCTTTACCTCTCATTTCCACTTCCTCAGTTCTCTTAGCTAAATGCCTCTCTTTCTGTTATCTATCCATTATAGGATTCTGTAAGAATGTCAGCGTAGCTTTTTACACACAAGGCTTTGTTTCTCAACAAACCAGTCTCGTATCACTCTGAGATGGCTTCCTTACATCAATTACTAGACGAAGAAGGATTCCATCTCAAGAATGCACCCAGTAAGAGTCGAAAACAGGTGAAACTTGGAGACCAAGTGCTTGAGCCAGAGCAGTCAGTGACTTCGACTACATTCATTTGCTATGACCAGAGTTCCTTCAAGCACAAGGCTGATAAGGCCTCTGCACGAAAAGGGTCTTCGTTGTTTTCATCATCAATAAGATTGAGTTTGGTTTCCGAGACCTCCAACGTTACGTCAATGTCGAGGGTAGATGAGCCTGCCATCGATGAAGTAGCCATAAAGGCGGTGATCTCGATACTTACGGGCTATGTAGGCAGGTATATAAAAGATCCCATTTTTCGCCAGATAATGAGAGAGAAATGCAGCTCTTGCTTGGTAAGAAGAAGAGAGGAATCTGACAATGGCGTGCTTGACAGTGTGGAAATGGGAATGGAGAGCATTGACAGGTTGGTTGATGATAGAGGTACAAAGATGGAGATGAAGATGAAATCTTTGAGCAACTCAATTCAGCTTCTAAGCATTGTAGCCTCTTTAAACTCCAAGAAATCAAGGAATGGTTCAACTAGTGGTATACCCAACTCGCATCTCTCGGCTTGTGCTCAATTCTACTTGTCTATTGTTTACAAGCTGGAGAGAAACAACAGAATATCTGCTAGACATCTACTTCAAGTTTTCTGTGATGCACCATTTTTGGCGAGGACACACTTGCTTCCTGATCTTTGGGAACACTTCTTTCTTCCGCATCTTCTTCATCTCAAGATTTGGTTCCTTCAGGAACTCGATAACTTCTCCAATTCCCAGTATTTTGAACAGGAAAAGAGAATGAAGTCATTAACCAAGGTCTACAATGACCAAATGGACATGGGTACTATTCAGTTTGCTCTGTACTACAAAGAATGGCTCAAAGTTGGGGCTAAAGCTCCTTCTGTACCTAACATTCCTTTGCCGTCTAGATCCAGTTATGCTCCCTTGAGAAGGATGTCTTCAGATTCTTCTACTTCACTGTCATCCAACAGAAATTTGTAAAATTTCAATCTTTTTACCTATGCATTAAGACTGGAACTTTCTTCTCCGAAAACAATTAGGCCATTTTGAACAATCTCTGTAAAGCATGTGATTTTTTTCATGTTTCTTTTGCACAGATACCAAGCTGTGTTTGGCCCCACAGTCGGGCAACGATTGATGGCCTTTGCTAAATCTTCAATGGACTTGGGTTCAGAAGAAGAAAAGGTATGCATACAAAAGAGATGATGCTATTGTGAGTATTTCGGGTTTCTTTGACATTAATTATGACATTTTGTTCATCCACTTGCTTTTTATACTATCCTTAGCTTGGAGAATATCATGGTCATTAACGAAATTTTACAGAACAAACCGAAGGCTCGCCGAAGTTCGTCAAGCTTAAGCTATACAGATTCAAAATATGGTACACGGCATGAGGCTCATAAGTCACATCATTTCAAGCTCCTGTCATGTCAGAGTGTGTTATCAGAATGTTTGATAAACAGCAATCACATCGTCAGGAATGGCTTAACCAATAATAAAGAGAATGACAATCCTCCAATAAGTGATCTAAGTAGAGCCATAAGTACAATCTGCTCATCGGAGAGCCTGACCGAATGTGAAATTGCAGTGAATGTAATCGCCAAAGTTTGGTTGGACTCCCCCAGTGATTCTGTAACTGAAGGAGCTTTATCAAAGGCACCTGTTATTAGTGGAATAGTCAAGGTTTTGGTTGCCTCTAAGGATGATGAAATCTTAGAGTTATCAATATGCATTCTAGCAGAGCTCGTATCAAAGATTGATGCATGTAGGCTGATTGTACTCCACGCAGATCCACAGCTTGAAGCCTTTATAAGACTTCTAAAAACTAGTAGTTTATTTCTTAAAGCTGCCATTTTGCTTTACCTATTGAAGCCACAGGCAAAACAGATGATATCTTATGAATGGATACCACTGGTTCTTCGCATTTTAGAGTTTGGAGATCGGTTGCAGACCCTGTTTACGGTCAGATGTACTCCTCAAAAGGCAGCAATGTACTTCCTGGATCGACTTCTAACAGGTTTTGATGAAGATAGGAATTTAGAGAATGCTAGTCATCTTGTTTTTCTAGGGGGCTTAAGCTTGCTGTCAAGGAATTTTGAGGTAGGTTATCCCCGAGAGAGAAATAAAATTGCTATGCTTATGTGTTGCTGTATCCAAGCTGAAGAGAGCAGCAGAAATTACTTAGCTGACAACTTGAATAAGCATCACCTCCTCGAGCTCATTGTTCTTTGGGTCCAGAAGAAGTCTCGTGGATATGCACTGACTTTACTTGCAGAGCTCTTATGCCTCACAAGGTATTGAATCTTTTAGTTTACTGTTAATCTACATTAATCGTCATCTTATCTGGTGATTAGTGTGATGCTGATAAATCTAAGACATGTTCCATGGAAGAACGCGAACAACAGAATTCCTAAGAGAACTTAATACTGGATGGGGTGGCTTGAGCACTCTGCACATTTTTGTAGTCTACTTACAAAACGCTTCACCAGAAGAACGCCCATTGGTCGCGGCAATCTTGTTACAGCTAGATCTCCTGGTTAGTCTGTTTACTGTTACATGCTTTTGCTTCTGAGGATCCAAATTTGGCAGTCCTAAATTTCTAGATTCTATCACAAGAATTTCTTGTATCTTATAGGAAATCAAAGTAAGTTGCTTTCAATTTTTTGGCTGAGAATCCTGGAACGATAACTGGCAGTAATATTGCAGGGAGACGCTTTCAGGTCTAGTATGTACAGGGAAGAAGCAGTGGAAGAAATTATAGCAGCTTTAGATCACAAAGCATGCGACTCAGAGGTTCAGGAACAAACTGCAAAAGCGCTCTTGATGTTGGGAGGCTGTTGTCCGAGAGCAGGAGGGTCAAAAGTAGAAGAATGGCTCCTACAACACACTGCTTTCCACGAAATTTTGGAAGGAAATATGGTAAAAATCTCTAGTACCGTTTCGTATCAGCAAAGGAAAAAAAAAAGTCAATTCTGACAGATATGGTAATATGATTCCTTTTGTCATTTGCATGATATAAACCAGAACGAAGAGGAAAAAGCAACCAAGGAGTGGCAAAGAAAACTAGCAGTTGCATTGCTGAACAGTGGTGGGAATAGATTCTTGTCTGCTCTTTCAAATTCTATAGCCAATGGCAGTCCAAATATAGCGCAAGCAAGCCTAGTAACAGTAGCCTGGATGAGCAGAGTTTTATTTTCTGAAAGAGGTGAAAATTTTGTGTCAACCCCAGAAACCTTAGAAGATGACAGAAGTAAACAAAGGGTGCTTTCTCCTTTTATGCAACAGCATTTGCATAAGAGTTCAGGTACAAAACTCTTTGTCTTTCTCAAGTCAAAAACACAGTGCCATACCATTACTTTGCTATGTACTTATCTAGCTCCTTTTCCTATGAGCATTTACAGAATGTTTCACATTGCTTTCGACGTTGGATATAGAACTAATAGACCCTCTTCGGAATCGTCCTTGATCTGAGCTCCAACTTTATAAAGTTATCAAATGGTTTGTAGGAATCAGTCAGTATCAGAACTTGAGTTTGTTCTCCTGCCACCTTCTCCTTTACATAATGTATATTGTTCGTGTTGTTCTTGAATGTCTTTTTGCTCCAACTAGTTGTTTAGTTGAAAAAAGGGAAGGACAGTACAAGAGACTGTGACCGTTGTGTCATTTAGTCAGGACTTGTCCATTCAAACCAGACAGGATAATGCCAAAGGCCTCCTCCCACTTCCCTACTGCATCTGACTTTACAACTGGTGTTACTAATTTGAGAACTTGGGAGTAATTCAAATTTTGAGGAAGAATCTAACAGTGGAATGGAATGGACCGCAGTTCCATTTCCATACCAATATGTTTTTACATGAAAGCATTACTGAAAAATGCCGCTGAGTTGTCCAAAAGTTTTCAGATTCTCAAGATCTGACGTCCTTACTGTTATGTCAAATCCCTCTCTTCTCTCTCTTTTTCTCTCCGTCCGTACATTTTGCCCACCTACTAAAAGACAGAAAATTTAATTTGACTCACTCCAGTACGACATATACTGGACTCAGAATTTCAAAACAAACCATCATTAGAAGCTGCAAATTGTAATACAGATATGTTTGCATGAGCATTCATTACAAAGGTAATAAGAATTCATTTATTCCCATAAGATAATTAACAAAACTAAAGGCCATAATATAGTCTTCTTGTAGTTGTAGTAGCATACTAAATCAGCCCAACATTAACATAAGTTACTAACCCATTAGATTCACACACAAACTCAATTCTCCACCATGGAGAGAAGACGATCAAAGCTGCGTAGAAGCATCTCAAAAACAGATGTAGTTGGTCTCAATTCTCATGGGTTCAGACAAAAAACATACTGTTCTCCAAGTCAGCATGCAACTTAAAAAACTGGTCGTCTAAGGAAACTGCTGATGACAGAGTTGAAGAAGATGAAGACGCTGAAGATGGAGCCTGACCCTCTACTGCCTCATAGTAGAGCCTTCCCCTATAAGCAGCAAGGTCAGCATAATACACTGGTGGAATTAGTGAGACAGGCTTAGTACACCGGGCAAATGTGAAGCACATGTTGTATATGAGCTTCTCCAACTGGTCAGAGGTGAAACCATGCTCGTCCCATAGGACTTGATAGTGTGTGGGCTTGCTGGTTCCAAGGCTTCCATAGTGGCTGCAAAGGTAGAAGTCAAACTCAAAAGGATGCACAATTTTGGTATCCACAACTGTGCCAGGAGCCACATTCACAACAGAACGTCCTTCGTCACGAAAAAGACGTGTCTGGTGACGCTTCTGGGCTACAATTACAGTGACCGTTGGTGTATAATTGATTGATTGAAATGCCCTCTTGAGGTCTTTTAACTCCACATTCAGAACCATGTCAAATTGGCCCTCACTTACCCCATCCCGGAATACCACAATTTTCCCAGGTTTGACTTTATTGAGGCGGGTATAGGTATCAACAAGATCCAAACATATATCCCCAAAATTCTCAATCTTCTCTTTTCGATGATATTGAGGACGAACTCGAGCAGCATAACAATTTGCAGCTGGCCAATTCATGGTAGCAACAACAGCAACAATAGATGGACTCGTCTTGTTCCCAGCAGCAGGATGGTTAACATCAGCCCCAACAAACATAACATGGTCTTCACGATTAAAATAGGGAAGTCGGTCAATAAGCTCCACATTACTGCCTCCAAGCTTAGCATTAATCTTGAGGGCAAGATTGGTTAGATATTGGTCGTTAAACTTGCTTGTTGACAAACAGCATTGAGTCACTATGCCAACTTTGGTTTCAGATATCCACTTGAGATACTTATAACCAGGATGTCTACTGGACATAACACAAAGAAGAATTTGTAACTTGCCCTTGCAAATCTTGAAAGCCCGGTCACGGAGACTTAGAAGTAGCTCTTCGAGCTTGCCAATACTTGACAATACATTCATGCCCCTGCCTTCACAAAAGAGGGGATCCGTCATAGGGATCCGCAGTTTTTCACACTTTCTGATAAGACTTTCAATGAGAAATCCACGATTCCATCTTTTATCGTAAGAGTTCAAGTCAAGTACAGCCCACCGCTCAATTGCTCTCCCTTCCACAACTGCTTTTCCAACAAGATTCCAGTGACACTTCACATTGTCAACAACCACATTTATTGCTGCGCCATTAGAACCACTTAACTTTAGCTGAGGTGGTCCAATCACACGTCCTACCACGGATGTCATATCCAAGTCAACTTCCATATCAAAATTTTGGATAACATCAGAACTGCCAATGCCAAGCCATTAAAAGCTATGAGCTCAAACTATCAATTCAGAAAGCACAATACTCTGAGAAGGATGTAAAGAACTGATGCAGCACAAGATTTAAACAAGGAAAGAAACAACGATAGAAGAACAAAACACATTCATATAAATCATGACTCAAAATTGCTGGAACTTACCTAAATAAGATATCTTGCCTAATGATTTATCCAATCCAAAGAATCCTTTTGAATAATTCAATTATGCTATCTAGCTTGTACTACCTCAGTGTTCATACTGTTTTCCCATTCGAGCACACATGAAATACATGGAAAGAGAAACTTGTAAAATCATCTCAATCAAAAGTAGTAATGATATTAATCATTTGCTAATAATCATCAAACCAATGCTAAATCTTGTGCAACATGGAAAGTGCCATATCTTGACCCTTAAATATAATACTACATAACATAGAAACGCCTACCAGAAAAAGTACGAGTCCAAGATTGTGTAGTGACACTACAGTATAAGTTTGAAGAAACAGATTTAAGCATCAAAAGGATAATAACAGCCAGAACTAAAACATGCATCTCAAGCACAGGGATGGTTCAGCATCTATACTCACTTTTTACCAGAAACCTTGGAAGGGTAACTACTTGATTGTTGGAATGTGATTGTAAAAAATGCGGCAAAATAACAAATGGACAGAGACAAAGTGAACATGGATGCATGCCGATATTTTTATCATATGACAGCAAACTACACATCGAAGCATGAAGCAACTGAATTTTATTTGCCAAATTGACTACCAAGCAATTAGTAAACTTACCGATAGGGTCCACCTCTAGAACGTATAATATTGCATATGGTTTCCTGTCTCACCATTGGAGCTGCTAGTGACATATCCTTCAATTTCCGAGATGCATTTCGATCCAAATACTCTTTTGGATATATCTGCCCTTCAACCAGGACACAGAATTCCATTGGTACATAGTTCATCTTGTTGCCTTTACTCAAATCCAAGCATGGAATATCTTTGAATCTTATATCTCTCCCATATTTCTCCCGAAAATAATTAACCACCAAAACTTCCTGCGACGAAGACTTGCCATCTGAATCCAACAAAGGAAATGTAAGATGGCGAGTATTTTTCTTTGTCAACCCAGAAATGACACACCTTTGTTTTGTAACACGGTGTGTCACTGTAACTTTAAGACCCTTCAGTGCATCCTCAACGTTTCTTCTAAAATTCCCGAAATTGTTTACATCAAAGTAAGCAATGTGCTCCTTCAGAAATTCTAAGACCGGTAATGGCTTACGAAATGGAAGAATAGAGTAGTCCAGACATAAAGCTAGACCCTGAAACGTGGGTTTAAGACTATGTTGAAACCCTCTAGACGCTATAATGCCAAGCCCCAGTTCATCTTCACGATTCATTTGAGATCTATGGAAGGTACGGCCAACAGAAATCATATTCCTAGTTGCATTTTCCTTCATCACAACATCCATACCTTGCATAACCTCACGGGGCATCACAAAAAGCCTTCTACTCAAGTATTCCTTCAACTTCCTAAGCTCAAGCACATTCACAAGCTTCACAACAACTACATACCTACAAGTTCCCCTGTCATCATTCTCCGTGAAGTCGACCGTGAATTTCCCAGTTGGCAGTTCAACGGCGCTAAAAATACTCTTCTCTCCATCGTACGCAGTTGTCGATACAGGAGGAAATCTTGATGATTGATCAGCGAACAACTGATCTCTGATCATTGCAAGCTTGGCCTTGGAAATTTTCCCGGCACGACCGCTCCTTGAAACCATTTCTTGTTTCACATCAATATCATAGTGTCTTATAACACTCCCTGGGTTGAACTTCACCAGAAAATGATTTACACGAAGGTTTGCAGTACGGACAGCAACTGTGCCGCCTTTATCTGGCCTTTTAACCGGAACCAAATCATTTGAAAGTGAACTCCCTGATATTTGCAGCGACTGCATACCAACCCTAACAGGTTCTACCAAACATAAAACAGAGAAGGCAAAACCGCATCAATCACACAATCAGAAACAGTAACACAACAAATAGAAAACTAAATGCATACCATCAACAGCAGGTTCAGATGTAGATGCAGTTGCGGATGTGGATGCAGATGCAGAAGCAGACGTAACACGGCTCTTGACCGGTTCTCTAGGAACATTTCCGTACACATTGCTCGTCTCACCAGTGTGTCTCCCACCAACTTCAGTTGCCGGCCTCCACCGTTGCCGACCACCGTCACGGCCCCTTCCTCTCCGGCCTCTTCCTCTCTCCATCGGAACCAAACAAACACAAAAAGTTGTAAGCAAAATGGGTGATTTTATAAGAAGAATTACAGGACTCCTCTTTAAAGTGACCTACTTGTTACGCATAGTTCACAGAGAGAGAGAGAGAGAGAGAGAGAGAGTCCGCTGAAATGAGGGGGAAAGTCCGCGGAAATTACGATGTGACGGACCAGGAAGGTACGGTGCTGACTAAGCGTCACTTCGTCCACGTCATGTCTTCTTTTAATTTTTATTTTAGGTGAAAGACATCAAAATTCAAAATAATAATTAAAAAATCAGTTGAATATGAAACTGCTTAAATCATAGATTTAAAATTTTTATTAAAAATAGATTAATTTATTAATTAATTATTAATTTTTTAAAATTATAAATTTTATAAATTAAAATAAATTAGTTAATTTTTATTTGATAATTTTTTTCTATTAAATTCTACATATAAAGATAATTTCTTCTTTGATTTTATTTTAAATTTTTCAATTTTTTAATCTTTATTATACACTAATTATATGAAGATCTAACATAAATTGAACTTTAAACTTTTAAATATCTTGTCTAATTAATTTAAAAATATTGTTCCAAATTTTTAATAAAAATAGAAGAAATAGGGTAACTCATTAATGGTAATTGATGCCATTAATTACTTTGCTAAGAAGGTTCCGACTGCTAAATAGCATGCGTGATTAATTTTAACACGGTTTAGTGTAATTTATACAAGATTATTAGGTTCTAATGATGCCGTTAATTACTTTAGTACGACGGAAGTGTCATGCAAAGAAGTTGCTAAGAAGGTTTCGATTGGACTACTAAATGTCACGAGAAGAATTTATATCTGTTGGTTACTAGTTTGGTTGTATAACTTTGGAATTTAATATTTTATGTCAATTATTAAAATATATGATAAATTTGAAACATAAAGGGCTTGGTTACCTTCTAAAATGAAGATTGATTTTTGAGGTTAGTTTTTAGATTTCTTTTTTAATATTCAGTAGAATAAATTGATTGATTTTTTTTTAGTTTTTGTTATTTAGTTTTGATTTTTTTCTTATTTTAATAATTTGTGTAATTTATGTAATTTATATATTAGTAGGAGCTCTATCTTTCCCAATAGATTAGGAAGGTTGTAGTTTTGGTGGAGAAAAAGGTGGAGTGTGGATCTGTAAGGGTTTATTCCATCAATCAGCTGATTTAGTCATGGATCAACAGATTTAGTATATGAAGGTGAAGGTTCAAAAGACTTTTCAAGTTTAGGTTTTAATTTGGTCGATTTGGGCTTAGTGGTGGTAAGATGGATATACTGCCTGATCAAAGGATAATTAAACTTGAATACCTTTTCATAATCAGTAGTTTCAGGATATGTGGGTGGAGAATAAATTGGTAGGATAAGATATGTTGATGAAGGAAAGATCAGTCGGTTAATTGGAAAGGATGTAAGATAGGCTCCATAAATAGTCTTAGACTGTTCTTTCTGCATGTTAGCTTCCATTTGTTGAAGAATCTCTTTCACCTTTCTGAGTTCTTGCTCCTTGATGGTAAAATCAGGCCCAAAATATTGAGTATCAACATAGTGTCGAAGAGTTGCATCAAGTTGGGCCAGTCCTAGTCTGATTACAACGAAAGAGAATAAAAACAAACAACTTTAAAGAAAAGATTCCTTAGGTACAATCATGCACACAACTTTTAAAAAGAAAATAGTAAAAAAGAGAATAATTGAGAAACACATGAGTCTCAAATATTCCTAAGAGATAAGGCAGAATCTTTAAAGAGGGGTAAAAGGATAATTCAGACCCAAAGATTCTTTTACAAGATAATGACATATTAGAAAAGACACATAATTATAAAGACAACTAATATAAGGGTCCCACAGTGAGAAATGGAATCCTAGTCACTAGTCATGTCGAATCGGTTTTTTTCACGACTGGAGATTGGAAAGAGAAGCTCCGTCACTTGAGTTGTCAGTGTTAGAATGAGCTCTGTAGGTCTTTTGACTTTTGCTAGGGCTTACATCGTCTATGCGGAGTCGGTTGGATTGAGACCTTAGACTGGGTTTGAATGAATAGAAGTTTGTATGTTTTTCATCCTATGGCTTCTTTCCAAGTTTCTCTCTCATTAAAGCTTGGTTCTTGAATAATGTAGTCTTGGTCATATAGAAAGACAAATATGCTCTACACTTATCTCTCTATGAGGATTCTGTGTATCAGAAAATCTTAGATCATAGATCCTATTTGAGGTCATTAAAACGGGGAAAAATTGGAAGTGTAAGATTCCTAAGAGGCAAGCCTTGAGATTTGGTGCTAGTGTGTCTCAGCGAGTATACCTGGAATTTACACTTCGATCTTGCTTTGTTTTTCCCAATCTCCAATAGACGATTTGCTCTTAAGCACGAGATTTGGTATTCCCTGAGCCCTCTGACCAGGGGTAGCTAACGAAGGATTCGTTTCTTCCCTAATTGTGTAGTATGGACTAAGGTTCTTGGCAGTAATCTACCTGGCCCATATATTCTTATTTGAATGGATATTTATTACTGGGCATCTCTACTACAGATTCTACCCATAAGAATCAAATGTTGCGCTAACTTTAGTTCTTACACCGACATCAAGAATGTGTTTGAGCTTACTCAAGTACCACCACCGCATGAAGGCTTAAGAGATCAGTTTTTAGAACATTGTCCCGAAACTCATGCACAGTTCTCTCATTCCAATCCTCTATGGAAGAATCCTCATTTCTTCATCCATCTTCCTTTCATAAAGAATGAAGACATTAATCCTACTAAGGCGACTCATCCCGATATGACCTTTAATGATCTTAAACTAGCATAAGAAGAATGTATTGTACTTCTTAAGCAAGGACTAATTAAGCCCACTAAATTTGATTAGGCTTGTCAGGGATATTATATCACTAAAAGGTTTGAACATAAATGAGGAAAAAAGAGGTTCGTAGAGACTGTATCAACTCATTGGTAAGTAGCTTGTGATTTTTAAGTCAATCATCAAGTTTGGAATCAATATGTCGAAGGACTTTGTCTTAGACCAAAGCATTATCAGCTTGCCAATTAAGAGTTTCATCAACAGAATTTGAAAGCATTATTCCATGAGCACTCATACCAAAAGCACGAATATATAAGTTAGAGATAACCCTTTGTTGGTTATTTCCATGTCTCTCCAGGGGAGGAAAATCTTCCTTTTAAGTATTAAACACCACGCACGGAATGGTTGGATTAGGAACAACTGGAATAAAAGGAATAATCGGCTAAGGATGTTTGGAGATTAACTCTAGATAGATCAAATGTTCCTTATCGATAGCTTTGAGCATTTCACGAATACTTCTGGGTCTTGGTCTTAGATTCTTAATCCAAGGCTCAGAATCTAGATCTTGATCACAGAAGGATAAGGTAATGGAGAAGGTTGACAACGGTGGAAATCTCTTGGTTGTTGTCTTTGTTTGTTCTTCTTCTTCCTTTGTCACCGATTATAAAGTTCATCATCATCATTGATTCTTTTTCAGCAACTTTGACAAGGACGATATATAATTAGCCACGTGAGGGATGAAATCTCTGATGTAGTTGACAATTCTAAAGAATTGTTGTATCTATTTGGTTATGAGTTTGTCATTAGGAAAATGCAGTAGTTTACTAAAAATATGTGGACCGGGCTAATAGAATCCATTGTGAAAATGCATACCTAAAAATTCTATTTGCGTCATTCTGATATGGTCTTTTTTCTGAGAGTATAATTCCATGTTACTTCGTGAGATCCAAGAAAGATTAGAGTAAAGCTTGATGTTCTTCATTTAGAATGGAACAAGATGTCATCATTATAGACCAAAGCACTGTAGAGAATGGACTCAAAAATCTTTGTCATGGCCTGTTGAAACAGTGAAGGGGCAACCTTGAGTCTGAACGACATAACATTCTATTGGTATTGGGCATTCAAAATACAAAAGGCTATCTTATATCTATCTTGAAAGTTAATTTCAAGTTGTCAAAATCCTACTTTGAGATCATACTTGAAGAAGATGGTAGCTATGGGGATAACAAGAAACCAGTCATAATATGATGGAGCACATCTCTGTAAAAGCTCAAAAATTGACAAGAAGAATGTAGCTAAGACCCCAAGTATGCTAACTGAGATAGAAACCCTTCATCTTTCAACAGACATAAACTCTCAAGGTCTGTCTTTTAGGGATCTAAGCTAACCAATCTTTCTTATATAACTTAAAATTCAAACAAAATCATGGGTTTGATACTTTTTGGTAGATAACATCCTTATGTAAAGGCAAGTGCAGAGCATGCTTGTATCTTTGTATAACAAAGATCTCTTACTTTTATCGGAAAAGGAGTTTACAAAAGACAAATATCTCTAGATAAGAACAAGGTCACATCAATCCTTAATTGGATAAGAACAACATCATATCAATCTTTAAATGGATAAGAACAACGTCAAATCAACTATTATATATAAGAATAACGTCACATTAAAAATTTTAGATAAGAAAAATTTCACATTAGCACTAAATTGATAAGAACAAAGTCATATTATAAAAGACACATAATGATAAACAACTTTAAATATGAGGGCCGACAGGTATAATAGTGAAAAGATTCATCTCATCCTTTCTTATAGATTCCTACCATGATTGTTATTTTGATGGAGAAGTGCCTCCACTGGTGTTAACACTATCAACATTGTTTCTTATCCTCCTTTTGTTGGGGCTCACTTATTTTGTATTTAATTTTGTAAAAATTTATCCAACTCTTCTTTATTAATGATGAGGACATCATTGTCTGATACTTTCTGGTAGATAACATCCTTATGTAAAGGCAAGTGCAGAGCATGCTTGTATCTTTGTACAACAAAGATCTCTTACTTTTATCGGAAAAGGAGTTTACAAAAGACAAATATCTCTAGATAAGAACAAGGTCACATCAATCCTTAATTGGATAAGAACAACATCATATCAATCTTTAAATGGATAAGAACAACGTCAAATCAACTATTATATATAAGAATAACGTCACATTAAAAATTTTAGATAAGAAAAATTTCACATTAGCACTAAATTGATAAGAACAAAGTCATATTATAAAAGACACATAATGATAAACAACTTTAAATATGAGGGCCGACAGGTATAATAGTGAAAAGATTCATCTCATCCTTTCTTATAGATTCCTACCATGATTGTTATTTTGATGGAGAAGTGCCTCCACTGGTGTTAACACTATCAACATTGTTTCTTATCCTCCTTTTGTTGGGGCTCACTTATTTTGTATTTAATTTTTGTAAAAATTTATCCAACTCTTCTTTATCAATGATGAGGACATCATTGTCTGGGTTTTGGGCATCTTAGAATATAGAGGCTGGGGACTAAGATGGTTAAGCAGTGTCTAGGCCCAAGTTTATAGGGCTGTCCAAAATCTCAAACTTAAAAATTTGAGGTTCTCCTAAAGAATGAATTCTTCTAGGCAAGATCCAATAAATGTAGAGACAGCTAAATTTGCATATTTGGGAAGATTATTTAGGTATTTAAGAAAGTCCTTAAGGCTCTTAAGGACATTTTCTTTGTACCTTGGCCATTAAACTAAGATGTGCTAGAAATATACTTGTTTTCAGAGTAGATGTATCCATAATTTGATGTGCTATAAGGTCAATGAAGGACAAAGAAGCATTGAGTTGCTTGCTTCTCTAACGGAGTTTGTTATAACCTGAGATCCTCAATGATTTGGGAGAAAGTTAAGTCCTCCATCTCATTAGTCGTTGATACCACTCAAGGAAAGTCTATAAAAGGAAACCTCCATTTTCTTGATCACATAAATGCTGATGATAGATCCGTAAACAGGAAGAGATATAACGCAATCGTAAAGGGCAGAGAGCGCCCATAAGTACCACAATGCATTCTCCTTAATGAAGAACAAAGTAAAATATAATGTTTGGATGTTAAACAATGTAAACTTGATTGGCTATGAAAGAGGTTAAGGTAATGGAAAAGTCCCCAGTCTAGTAAGAGAAGCTATTTCATTAATGGTAATGGGAGTTCTTCCAATAATAGGAAATAACTTCTTTGTTTTGGTAGCTAAGTAGGTCTGTTATCAAAAGGATGAGTGGAATAGTTCTAAAAGGAGTGATAAGGTTGATATGTTTTTTAGGCCAATAGAGGAAATTGGCTAAGATGTTCTAATGACCTTTGATGTGTTTAACTTTCAATTTATAGCGGGAGAACCAATCTTTCCGACGAAGCCATTGAATTTCTAACAAAAGTCTTTTCTTTGAATCTAGTATCTTTGGGAAGGACGTGTTGTCTATTTTATTATAAAGAGATAAGGGTTGTGGTGGAAATTAAACTTTTCTATACCTCTTTTTACTTCCAAAATCTCTTTGTAGATTGTATGATAGTGCTTTGAATTTTTTCGCTAGCATGTTTACACTAAAGCCCATTTCCTTCTAGTTCTTCAATTAATACCTCTCCTCAGAAATCTTCACTAGCAATCAATTTGCCAGATTCTTTTTCCTTTGTCAGGAATCGGAGGTAGATTTTGAGTAATTTACTTCAATTGTTTCACTACCTTTGTCTAATCAAGGCCCCGTGGTAGTGGATTTTTCTTCAGTAGCTTTGACAGATAGTTGGCATGTTTTAACATATGAGGCATGAAGTCCCTTACATAATTCACAATCCTTAAAAACTGTTGGATTTCTTTAATTGTAAGGTTGGTGTCTGGAAAGTTAAGTAATTCACAAGTGATATATGGGTCAGACTGGTAAAAATCATCATAAATCTCCATTCCAAGAAATTCTATATAGGTTGATCCAATTTGATTTTTTGGGCCTAGAGCATGATCTCATACTTCTTTATAAAGTCCAAAAACTATTGTAATAAGCTTGATGCTTTTTCTAGGTACGAGAGTAAAGCGGCATATCATCAACGTAAATTAAAGAGCTTGATAGAATGTCATCATAAATCTTTGTCATGGCATTTTGAAATAGTGACGGGGTAATTTAAGCCCAAATTACATGACTGTCCACTCGTATTGAGCATTAGGAATGCAAAATTTTATCTTATGTCAATCTTTTGGGTCAATGCCAAATTGCCAAAATCTTGTTTTTAAATCAAAATTTGAAAATATTTTGGCTTCTTTCAGAATTAACACCAACGTATTTATCTTGAACATAGGAAACTTGCCATCTGAAAAAAATTATTTAGGGGCTTATTATCAATGGCTAACCTTTTTTTTTCCTCTACTCTTTTCTGCTTTTTCCCCCATATAGAAGGCTTGACATATCAATATGATTTTTTTGGTTCAATCATTCCTTGTTTTAAAAGTATAACATTATCCTATTGTGCCATTTTTAAGTTATCTGGATTCATTCCCAAATGAGTTGCCTTTATAGGATTAATGTCCTTATTCTTTTTTAATGACTGTTGAACCTAGAATTCTTAATTTTGCCATAATGGGTGTGGATGATCAAATTGATCATAACTTTCTAGGAAATATTGTAAGAGTTGATCCATGATATCTTTATATCCAGTAGGAACCTATTGTGGCTCAAAGATGTTGCGGTCTTTAGTATATGCACGAAAATCTTGTTTATCATAAATTCCTTGCGACAAGATTTGTAACTTCTTTGCTTGGTAATAAACATCCATCCTAATAAGTATGCCAGTATTACAAAGATTGCTTCCTAATATTTTTCTTAAACTATACAACTTGGGAAGAACTGTATCCCACTCCTTCTTTTTATGATAATATCGATCTTGAAGGATTTCCCATCAGTTGTAGTAAAGTATTCTTTATAAGGTTGTCATTCTTTTGTAAGAAGAATATGTGGCTTCATAACACTCTTACATGAGCTTGTATCCACGTAATCAGTATATAGGATTAGTATGTGTTACTTTATTATAAGCATTTGGAGTTTAATAGATGGTCGTGTTACTACTAGCTTCCAGGGTTCTACCTTCGATCAAGACTGCTTCATCATCTACATTGGTTATTCATCTTCTGCATCAAGAGAAGAGAATTCATCATCAGTAGAGTCATAATTAGGTAGGGCAAACAGTGTCTCTTCATCTTCACTGAATTGTTCTTCAAAAAGAGGCTTGATGTCCTCATCATCTTTTATGAGCATTATAAGCTCAATAGATTATAAGATCTGCATATCCGTTTTTGTCTTTTTAGGGAAACTTTTTGTAAAATGACCTAGTTGTTCACAACGATAACTTCTATCTGACTTTCTATTTTCAAAAGCTCATCGTTTGAAAAATCTGATCTTTTTTCTTTTTTTTTATTGGAAGGAAGTGATTGAACCCAGAATGGCTTTCTTCTAAAATGTTTCTCTCTTTTTGTTTTGCATTTACATTTCTCACTATCTTGGCATTTGATATTTAATTAAGGCTTTTTTCACGCTTGTTTAAGTTTAGGCCCATCTTAAGTATATCTTTAAAAAACTTATTTTGTTCGCACAATTTTTTTAACGTCACCAAAGTTAATTGGTAGATTTCTCTGAGAGAGATTTCAAACATATCTCTGTAAAGAGAATTGATGGTTCTTTGTAATTATGGCTATAACTCATTAAGAAGATAGACAATAATTATATACCGAAGAATAACAGCATTGAAGCCATGAAGCATATAATATTTTTAAGACATTCTTTGAAAATGCTTTTACAAATCTTTTCTATTCATAGAGCAACACTTCATTTCAAAGTACTCATGTCTGTTTTGTCGATCAATAAGTTAGAAATCTCTGATAAATTCTTTGTGGATCATTCCCAACAAGGAATTGACTTCTAATAGTTATAGGACTTGCATGCATATGTATTTACCAAAGCTTTGGAACCATTTTCTTAAAGTTCCTGTAATTCTGAAGAGAAATTGTGTCAAGATTTCTTTAAGAGAAATGTTTGGTCTTATTATTTGAAAACCTATCCATGCACTGAATTCATGTAGTCGGTCTATCCGTTTTGCTGGTGGGATATCATCGAAACTAAACTATGGCCTTGAAGCAGGTTTATAAGTAGGAGTTGGTTGTGGTTTAACTGGTTCATTCATAGACTCAGCATCTTTAACCTCTAGTTCAAATTATGTGTGTGGTTGAGAAAAGTATGGAATAGCCATCATCATTTGCAAGATTTGAGTGAGATATGCAATTTGTTCAGGGTTTTCGAAGCTTTTTGTAAAAGAATCAGAATCTTGGCTCTCATTTTGGCTTTTAGAGATATCTGGGACTGGTTTAAGGGTAGCTATGAATTCTTGTCTATTCATAGGCTTTTTTTATTGTTTCCATATTTGGGGAAGGTCTTTCTTTTGGTGGAGAAGTTGGTGTTTTGATTTATAAAAGTTTAAAAGTTGATGAAATGTCTTTTGTTGTCGGTTGGCTTGAAAGGTTTTGATAATTTTGAAAAGGTTTATTTAAACAATGAATAAAACATTTTAAAGACTTTCCTATAGTCAGTGGCTTCAGGATATGATGGGGTGTTATAAGTAGGTCGTATAAGGAGAAATATCGAAGGATACATTTTATATACAACTCTGGGTTGCTCTTTAGCCATGTTTGTATCAATTTTTCGAGCTCTCCTTGAAATTTTTATAGTTCTCTTTCCTTGTTTTAGAAGTTCGATCCCTAATAATGCTGATCAATATATCTTCTTAAGTTAGAATCAAGTCGTGCAACTTGATTGAGTAGCTTTTGAGATACATCATTAACCTTTGAATTTAACCCCTGTTTTTGTTAAACAAACCATGAAACTTTGAATTAATTTGGTGAAGGAATTTGTGTTGTGCTACAACATTTTATGCCTTCAAATTTAACACTTCTTATGTTATAGATATAGGTACATAATTTTCATATGGATTGATACATGTTGATCTTGAGTATAGCCTTATTGATACCTTAGTTTTCTTATTATTCTGAGCTTCCAAAGGCAAAAAATCTCTCTCATATGATCTTATCATCATACAGGATAATGGTTTTGGGATCTCCTTAGGGATTGGAGAAATTATCAGCATAAAGCATTTTGGTTGGATCCAGTGCTCCTTTATAACCACTTTCAATAGTTTAAAGAGATTCTTTGGTCTAAGCTTAGGATGTTTAAGAATAACATAAGGTCTTAAGCAATCATGTTCATCATGTTTAGGTTGAATCCTCATTTGAGGTTAGCACGTAGATTTTTTCCTTGGACTTTTTTCTAGGATCTTCTTTCCATCGTGGGACATAATCTTCATCTTCATTATCTGAATCTTTATCTATCTAACATTCACAGCCTGAAGAGCACATAGATAGATCTACATCCCAAATGAAACATCCATTGACATGACTGACATACATTTTATGTCTATCTAGGTAGACACAATGGATTGGAGGACAACCCATGCCTTCTTCATGAGCAAATGTTGGAGTAATTATCCATATTGGACCAGAAGAAAGTTTGGGTGGTTCTGAGTTCTTTCTCCAAGCTTGCTGAAAATAGACTTTACTGTATCATCTTTAAAACTTCTCAATAATGGAGAAATGGTAGTATGAATGGAGCGTTGACGAAGAGCACGAATCAATTTGTCGAGGTTTTGCTAGTAATAAAATAATTATTTTTATTGCATTATAATATTTTTAAATCGCTAATAAATAAATAATGCTAATAATATATTTCGTTAATTTTTATTTGTTGAGTAATAATATATGTAAATGAAAGATTAATTTCTCATTTTATATTATAATTTTTATTTAAAAAATAATTAATAACTTCATTGATTGTTTTATTGTTTATCGACAAAATTGTAAAAATATAATTTCTTAATAATTTGTTAGCAATAATAATTACTCAATAATAAAACTTCATCCAACAAATTCACGAGACAAAAAAACTACTCAGTATTAGTATTGAGTCAAAAGGATTGATGTACAAGAAATATTAATCAATATGAATATTGAGTCTTACAAACCGATAAAATAACAATCAGAAAAAATGAATAAGCTTTGTCACAAAATATATTAGATAAGTTAATCAATAATTATTACTTAAGAGTAATTTTTTAAAAACATAAGAATTATAAAAAATAAGGAATGGACAAATATTACTTATTAGTATTGTAAGATAATAAATAAAAAATTTAATGAAATAACATAACTTATTATAATATGAAACTAATGGATATATTTAATATTTCTAAATAATAAATTAGTTATGAATAAAATTAACTAATATTACATATTAAAAATTATTATACTATTTAATATAATTAATGATATATAAACATGATAAATTAATAAAGTAATAATTATTTGCAATTACTAATTAGTTATGGAAATAGATAATATTAGTTGTTATTTTTGTGGCACAAAAAATCTTAATTTATTGTTATATTAATATAATTACAAAAATTAATATAGTGTTAATAATTAACTAAAATCACATGTCAAGTATTATTATAGTTTTAAATGTTGGTATTAAAATGTAAAAATGATAAATAAATTTTATTAACTATAAAATAATTAGGTTAATTATTAATAGAATATAAAATGAAATTTACTTGTATCCTTTATTTTTTAATATTTATAAATAAAAAATTGTTAATAAGTTTTGTCTAAATAAAAGTAAAATATTAATATTAAGAGTTAAGGAGTCGGGTCTTGTTTATGTAAGATTTTATAAAAAGTTGGAAGTCAATATGCAACTTTTTGACCATTTTAAAACCGAAAGTGGGTCAAAAGTTATCGAACTCTCTCTTCTTGCTTTCCCTTTCAAGAACAAACACTTGGCTTGCCCTAGACCAAAAGTAAAGTGGCATGGTTACATGCAAACAACATGTCATTTAAAGTGTAAGCACGAAGCACTAATTCTTTTGGTTGCTTTCAAGTAAAGGCCAGAATCATACCATTGGACCAAATGTCCTTTGCTTTGAGTGATTCCTCAAGGCTAAATGTTCGAGCTTTTTAGAGTTTGAAGACTTTGAACTTCGTATCATACTTTAAATCGATTTTCTCAATTGTTATTTTATTAAATAGTACTTATGCCCCAATTTTTGTTTCATACATACTTAAAAGGTAACTATTTTACTTAAAGTGGTAGAAAAAAATTTCAAATTTTAGTACAATCTTAATTTGACTTTTAGTGGTTAATTGTGAGTCCATTAGATGGTTGAGTTGTGGTTGATATTAGTATACAGCGGCCTGTCATTTTTTAAAATAATTTTTTTTAATTAAGTTTAGACTTGGACTATCCAAGTTTAGATTGAGCCAAGACTTAACTCTTCTAAATAAAACGATATTGTTTTACTTTAAAAAGTTGAGCTTAAGACCGGTCTAAACCTAGACAATCCAAGTCTAGACCTAATTAAAAACACCTAAATTTGAGTGCATGAATCAACCATTATCATTCCGAAATACTAGTTTTAGAACTTGAAAGTGATGCATTGTCATTTTCGTGAATAATAAATTTTAAGTAGTTTTTTTTAATTTTTTAATTTAATATTTAACTTTTTAAAATTTTAGTTTATTAAATAACCTTTCAAAACCCCTATAACTTAAGATTAAAATGTCGTTTTTCATTAGTCACTTGTTAACGTGGCTCACGTGTCACATTTTTAACTTCACAATTAGACACTACATATCACATTTTTAACTTTACGTCTCTCACCAACGACCCTTGCTTTCATTTATTATTACTATGTGATTCTCCCGCCGGTTGTAAGTACGGCGAGTACGTTAATTTTTTTAAAATTAAAATTATAAAATATATTTTTTTTAATAATTGAGTTTGCCTAGATATAAGTTTGTCCGAAGCTCAGGTCTATTCGATGCTAACTCTCTAAAATAAAATAACATTAATTTATTTAAAATAATTATACTTCAGACCAATCTAAGCTTAAACCTGACTTATAAGTCGATATATTAAAAACATCTTCATCTGAACTCCCCCATACCCCATTAACATCGGGCTGCTCTTCTTGACACTGTCATGCCACGATTTTCCCACTGGCAACTCTTCTTTCCACTTATCACGCGACTTCTCGATCTTTGTTGCATCCGATGACGACACAAATTGGTGGAGAGGAGATATTGTATTGTGGCAGGCGGTGTTTCTTGTTATGTATTTGCCTTTGTCTTTGTCTTTGTCTATCTCATGGTGTATCTGTTGTATGCAGTTCTTTTTATATGGATATATGTAGTGTTTTTATACTTCGAAATTTCCTTTCTTCAAAAGACATGGTGCTTATTCCAACATGGTCCATTGGTCTGTACGTGGTCCCTATTACACTATAACTGAATTTTCTCTACAATAATATAGTTTACATTATCTTATCGTCTGAAAATCCCTTTGATGAGGTGTTGAGCAACCAGCTCTTTACAAGTTTTCTACGAAGAAAAGGAGAATTCCAGAGTTTAGGAACAATTTTGCAACCGGACTCCGAAGGGTACACAGGAAAAGTATGACAACTAACTACTCAAAAAATATCTTTGAGAGGACCATTGACTAACCAAAGTCAGATTGTAGGATATTGTAGTGTTTGGTAGACTATTGTGGAACAATATGGGAATCTTGTGACTATTGGTAAGTTCCAGGTATGATGGTTGAGACAACAAAGTCCTTCTCTCTACGGGCACACAACTATCAGCTTTCCTCTTAGGAACCTTGTATTCTCACAACACCTTTTCCCCCTTGAAACAATAGCTACAACAGTGCCTACTCTTTCCCTGTTAAATTTTAATTTCACAGTGGAATTGT
Organism: Erythroxylum longipes; assembly: GCA_027563885.1. NCBI lineage: Eukaryota > Viridiplantae > Streptophyta > Magnoliopsida > Malpighiales > Erythroxylaceae > Erythroxylum > Erythroxylum longipes. Next base: position 29,844,354 of record JAOQMS010000003.1, on the reverse strand, counting down.
TCAATGCAATCATAGACTGTCCTAGACTTTTTGATACACAATATCCTCAGAAGAGATGAGTGTAGAGCATACTTGTCTCTGAATAATGACAGGTAGTAATATCACTCAAGACTTAAGCTTTCAGAAGAAGGAGAACTTAGAAAGAATGGAAAATATTTAAACTCATATTAATTACAAACTTCTATCAAACTATAACTAAAATCTGCTTACAATGAAAGAGGAGCCTTGCTATTATAGGCTCTCAAAACACACTCATTATAACTTTAAAAAAGAAAGCTACTTTAAAGTACAATCATCACACCTTTAATAAAGTTACTTTGAAAAAGTAAACAACTTTTTAAAAGCAACCAGTGTGATGATAAGAAAGAATCTTGCATAGTAGTTTATTGGCCACAAAGATTTTCTTTCATCAAAAGACTCAAAAGTAAATTCCTAAAAAGACGAATCTCATAATGACATCCAATGTATTATTTGTCACGCATAGAGTCATGCCATTATTGCAAATTAGACAGAGAGTCTGGATTGCTTGTACTGTCAGAATGACTTGGAGAAGTCTTTTGTCATTTACTAGGGCTGAGCTCACATATGTGAAGTTTATGCAGGAAATAATTTTAACTCATCTTCATTAGGACCGTAATTATCATCATTAGGATCCTGAGCATCCTGAAAGATAAAGTCAAAAGGTTGAGATGATCTTGCAAGGTCTGTAACAGTGGTTGGAGGAGTAGAAAACAAAGGAGGAATTTTTTTTATATCTTGCAAACTTGGGAAACTCCATTAACCAAAAAAGAGGAATAAAATCATCCAGAGAGGATGAAAGAAGCAAGATTGGTTTGCTAGGTTAAGAAAGAAAATCAGCAAGTGTATTATGGTGACCTTTGATATGGCAGATGGAGAATTTATAGCGAGAATACCATTCCTGCCAACGAAGCAATTGACTGTTAGGAAGATGTTTCTTGGGTTGATCAAGAATCTTGGTGAAGGAAGTGTTATCCATTTCAATGACTAAGTGATAAGGTGTGAGGTGGAAGGCAAACTTTTCAATACCTCTTTTAACAGCTAAGCTTTCTTTGTAACTGATGTGGTAGTGCCATTTAGATGTTCAAAATTGTCCACTTGCATGACCATAGTAATGACGATTGCCATTTATTTCTTCTAAGAGCATAGCACCCTAATAATTGTCACTAGCATCTGTCTGTAAAATTCGTTATCCTATGCTAGGAATTCTATAGGTGGAGGATTTTGACAGATGTGCTTCAAATGTTTGACAACTTTTGTTTGTTCTAACTGCCAAGGTGGTGGATTCTTTTTCAGTAACTTAGATAATCATGAAGTGTAAACTGCCAGGTGTGGTATGAACTCACGGAAGTAATTAACAATCACGAGGAATTTTTATATTTGGTTCACAGTGAGATTGTCATCAGGAAATTGTAATAGCCCTTATGCAATATGTGGACCAGGCTGATAGAATCCATCTCTGAAATGCATATCCAAAAATTCAATTTCTTTGGTACCAATGATGCTTTTAGAGGCCGAGAGCATAATTCCATACTGTTTAGTGAGATCCAAGAATTGTTGGAGTAAGGCTTGATGTTCCTCATGGGTCTTTGGGAAAAGTAGAATGTCATCTATGTAGATCAGTGCACTGTTGAGGATAGGCTCATAGATCTTGGTCATGGTGCTTTGAAACAGTGATGGGGCAACTTTAAGTCTAAATGGCATAATAGACCATTGGTATTGTGCATTGGGAATGCAAAATGTAGTTTTGTATCGCTCAGTTGGGTGAATACCCAATTGCCAAAATCCTTCTTTAAAATCAAACTTAGAAAAGATAACAGCTTCTTTTAAAAATAGTACCTGAGTATTGATCTTTGGATGAGGAAACTTGTCTTCTTGTAGGAATGCATTCAGAAGCTTGTAGTCAATTACCAATCTCTTTTTTCCACGCTTTTGCTCTGAACTTGCTCACATAGAATGTTTGGCAAGCTTAATCTGACCTTGTGAGCTCAATGAGTCCTTGCTTTAGAAGGATAGCACACTCATCTTGTGCAAGCTTAATATCATCAGGGTTCTTCCCTGGATGTGTGGCTTTTGTACGATTGATTTCCTCATTCTTTTTAAAACGTAAACTTATGAAAAAGTCAACATTTTTCCAAAGAGAATATGGATGAGTAAACTGTGAATGTGATTCAGGGCAATAGTGTAACAGTTTATCTCTCAGTGATGCATGTGGTGTAGGAACTTGAGAAAATTCAAACACATTTGTTGATTTCAGTATAGGGACTGAAAAATGATCGATACCTAAGGCCTGTGGGTAGGATATGTAAAGGTAAGACTTTGCTGTAGACATCCATACTAATAAGAATATCTGGGCTAGGTAGATTGCTTCTAAGCACTTTAGTCCAAATTGTACACTGTGGAAAGAATTGAATTCTGATCTTTCTTTTTCTACTAAGCCCGATCTTGAATGAATTGCCATCTGCAGCTGTAAAATACTGATCATGTGAGGTCAATGCTTCAGAGGGTAAAATATTGGGCTTTATAATCATACGGTTGGATCAATATCCATAAATCCAATAGCTCTGATGAGTCGATCATATTTGTTTTCTATGAAGAGTTGGATCTAGACATATAGTCGTTGAACTGGAGGTATGATCTATTTTCATACGAGTCTACTATAGCATGTATAGAGAATCTTCCTTAGAGGATTCATCTTCAGAGGTCGTAACAGAAACAACAAACTTTGTATCTTCAACTTCAGTAGATTGTTCCTCAATAAGATCTTCAAAGTTATTGGAAGAATGAATAGGCAAAATTAATTGCATATGCTTCAATAACTTGACATCTTTCTTGCTTTTGTGAGGACAAGTTCATGCAAAGTGTCCTGGTTGTCCATAGAGGAAACAATGTTCAACTTTCTGAGAAGGATGGGACTTCTTCTTGAAGAATCGAACAAATTTTCTTTTTGTTCCATCTTTTCTCACATAAGTTTTCCTTAAAGGCTTGTAGCCTTCCATTTGTCTGCAGAGCTTTCGTCGATGATAAGCAGGATGATGATTAGATTTCTTCTTGTTGCGAGAATCACAATTCTTCTGATCTTTGCACTTAATCTGAAGATAAGGCTTCTTGCAAGCCTGTTTGAGAAGTGGACCACCTTTAATAATATTCTTGAACAAGGCATGTTGATCACACAACTTATCAAGAAAAGCTAAAGGAAGCTGATAATTTTGTCCGAGAGATATATTAGCTATATCTCTTTGTAAAGAAATTATGATCCTTTGTAGCTTTGGTTGCAGTTGATCTAGAAGGGATAAGGTAAAAGTATAACGAAGATTAACATCATTCCATCCATTCAAAAGGTAATACCTTTCCATCATACATTGATAATGCTTCTATATATCACTCTTGTCATGTGAACAGCATTCATTACAAAATACTCCTGACGGATCTGCTTATCTATAAGCTGAAAGTCATCAATGAATTCTTTATGGATTATTCCAAGAATAGCTTCAATTTTAGTGATTTGGATATACTGAATTCTTCAATATTCGTCAATACTTTGCCACTATTCTCGCAAAGTACCAGTGAAACGAGAAGTGAACTCAGGCAAAATATCCTGTAAAGGATTATTTGGTCGAGTTATCAGAAGATCTATCCAAGCACCGAATTCATGCAAGCGATCTCTCCAATTATTTGGGGGAAGATCATCAAAATTAATCCAAGGTCCTGAAGTAGGCTTAGTCTGAGCAGTTGGTTGAGTTGGTGCTGCTTAAGGTACTGGTGCATGTCTGAAAGGTTCAGTACCTGTAGATTCTGCTTCACTTATCTCTGATTCAACTTTAGTAGGCTCAGGCATAGTCATCAAAACTTGAGCTAAGTCTGATAGATCAGCTAGCTGGGTTGAGGAATCAGAAGACGATTCAGAGATCTATTCAGATGATGACTCAGAAATTATTGCAGAGACTTCAGTTATTGGGACAGAGGCTTCAAAATAAGCTTCTGACTTATCTGATTGAGAAAAGGAATCTTCCACAGCAAGTGTAGGCACAAGAGTTGCTATGAATTTTGTGAAAGGTGTTTTATCCTTCCCAGTAAAGGTGGAAGGTTGAGATTTTGGTGGAGAAGTTGGAGGCGTATGAATCTGTAACAACTTACTCCACTGATTAATTGGTTCAGTTTTAGAATAGGAAGGTGATGGCTCAAGAACTTGTTTAGGCTTTGGCTTTTTGGGTTTTGCTTGAGCTGCCTAAGGATGAATGTGTTGTCTGATCAAAGGATAGTTGAACTTGAAAACCTTTGAATAGTCAGTTTCTTCTGGATACGTCTGATATAGAGGAGAAGTGTATACTGGTTTTGTATTTAGAAATAATTGAGAGGATGAGCCATATATAGTCTTAGATTGTGTAGATTGTATATCAGCTTCTATGCATTGCACAATTCCTTTTATCTTCTTGAGTTCTCTGGTTTTGACGTGAAAGTCAGGTCCAAAATATTGTGTAGCAATGTAATGTCGAAGATCAGCATCAAGTTCAAGCTTGGAATCAATTCTTCAAAGAACTTTGTTCTGTACTATTGCATTTGATGTTTGCCAGTTAAGAACTTCATCAGAAGGATTTGAGACAAATGTTCCTTGTGAAGTGATTCCTGTGGCTCAAATATACGGGCTAGAGAGAACTCTATTTGTTCCATCTGTACTCTTGTGTAAAGAAAAAAATCTTCCTCGTATGGCCTAACCATCATACAGGGTATAGGAGTAGGAGCAATAACAAGAATTGTTGGCTTAGTCTGACAAGTAGAAGATTTCATCATCTCACGAAGAGATCTAGGTCTAAATCTTTCTATTGGTAGACCATTAGATTTGTTGAAATCATTTAGATCTGAATCATCCTTGTATGGATGATATTTTTGCGAAGGCATACATCTAGTTTTAGACTTTTTCTTTTTCCTCTGTCTTCTGGTATATCACTCATCATCATCATCACTATCTGACTCAGGATTGAGACAGACTTCATAATCGGGTTTGCTCATGGATGGGTCAACGTCCCATACAAATGTCCATGATAATAACTTACATAAACTGGATCTCCATTAGATTTGAAATAATGAATAGAAGGATCAAATTTACCTTCCGTATGTGAAAATACAGGCTGGATCAGCAAGATAGCCCCTGATGTAGAAGGGCTAGATGGATCCACATTGGGCTTTGTATAGATGGACTTTACCGTTCCATCCTTTAATGTCTTCATAATCAGAGGAGTTGTAGTATGAAAAGAGTATCGATAAGGCGCATGGAACACTTTTTGGTAATTGATGATCCATTCAGTAGGCATCAACTTTTTAAGCTTCATTGCTGGTAATTCCTTCGAGATTTGAAGAATAGTAGTTTGATCATTTAAACGATCAGTAACCATATAAAGAGCATCTGAAGCTGAATTGGAAAATTGAGGTCCAACGTATGATTCTGCAGATGATAGATCATCTGGTGATGTAAGGTAGCTATGATGGTTGAAAGACCTTGATCTGCTCCAGTGATTTAGATCTGAACTTACAGTCACTCAGAAAAAGTGGGATCGTCTAACCTGATGTTGAAATCAGGTGCTATGGTCAGAATGACACTTCCATTGTTGAGAGCAGTCAGCAAGGTACCAATCAAGGCATTTTAGTACGTTGTGTAGGTAGTGTCTAGAAGAGATATCCTAGCTGTAGCAGGTATTCCCTTTCTTCCATGGAGTGTGAGAACAAGGTGTATAGATCCGACATACAGATGTGTATGGTTGTGTTCTCTCCAAAGAGAGATCAACTCCTTTGGTATTTCAAGATTTACGTATTGTTTTGTTATTGCAGATCTGAGACTACACTATTCTAATTTGGAATTCTAGATGATTTCTTTTACTTTAGGTCTAGATGTAGACAAGATTGTACGTATACTTCTTGTCCAAGAACAATCACAAGAATATATACTGTACGGACCTAACAAAGGTAAAGAAGACTCACAAACATGATTTTTTACAGGAACATGAGTAATTTCTGCTAGATTTTCTATACAATTAGATAATACGCTTTACACTAGAAGGTAAAATAAAAATATACAAAGTAGAAGATAAATGAACAGGGTCAATGGGTAGTGTTTCCATACTTATGGTTCTCTCCCTACTCACTCTCATCTTGAGACAATAAAGATGGCTCTAATACCACTTAGCCCCCTAAAAGGCGGCCTGGTCGCCCCATGTCGCGAGTTCAAATCCCATAAATGTAATGTAGGAATAGGACCGTAGTGTTATTGTGTCGGAGTTGCGCAAGTGGAATGTGGCGGTTGTATAAGATATTTGGTATGCTAACCCTTCACAAAACCTTTTAGGGGGCTCAGTGGGAATTATTTATTTATTTATTTATTTATTTATTTATTTATTATTATTATTATTATTATTATTATTATTATTATTATTATTATTATCTCACACAAAATTTCTTTGCTAAACTAAGCTTTCTACGTAAAGAAAGTATTAACATATACTAGAGTGAGAGTGGGATCGAGACTAAAAAATAATGTCATAACTTGTAGATCGATGCGTGAGAGATGAGAAAGCAATGATGATTAACCCTTTGCATATCTCTTAGTCTACAATAGTAGCAACTCCCAGTAATTATCCCGCTGACACGGAAGATCTGTAAAGATTAAATAGTACGTAACCTTATTCTTAATTAATAGAGAAACTATTTCCAAATAACCCAAAGATCTACACTCTACTGGCTATTAATCTAACAAGACGGAAAAAAAATCAATTTGATCACTTGAGTCCATTTACAAAGTGTATGAAACATGTGTATTTATTGTTTGTACATAAAGCTTATTTAGCATTTGACCTTAACATTTAAGAAATTGGATTTTGTTATGCTAAATGATCCACCCTATTGTATTATGTACATATTCCATACTTGAACTATACTCTCTCCTTTTATTTAATAAGTTCACATAAAATTGTTAATAAAACCACTATGTAGGAATCTTAGTTTGTCAAATAATATTTGCTCACTTGGCTATATGGAAGGTCTCAAATATTCAAATTCTCCATATGCATATCGACAAAAAATAGATAGATATTTGAAATTTAGTATTTAAGTTACAACTTCTTCATTTTTTAGTTTCAAATTGTTTTTACTAATTTTTATAGTATGCAAGTTACATCTATATGGAACATGCTTTGATTATGTGGACTTATGTTGTTTTTAATGTTTTGTGATGATTATAAACATGTTTAAAATAGCCCAATATAGTTGTATAAGCTTATTTTATTTTAGGAAGTTTATAATGTAAAGTAATTTGGAATATGTTGATGGAAAACTAGTATTTTCAAAAATTTTGACTTTGATTATGTCAACTATAGGTAAATATGTGAGATAGGAAGGATCTAGGATACGTTTATATTCACAAGGCATATTCTAGCTTATGAGGTTTCAATTTTAGTGAGTAGTTGAGACTTATTGAATCAAGCCAAAGTTGTACTAGGCTTATAAACCTTATGAGAATCAATGGAATGGTTGATGTGTATGTAACCTATATGTTAGGCACCTCAATCCTTGCTCCGGTCATATTACCTATAACTGGAGGAGAGGATGGAGATAATGAAGGTGAAGAGGGAAGTTGTAGTGTTATGGTGGATTATGTTGATGATAAACAAGTTAGTGACCATGTTGTATGAATATGCTAGTTATCAGGTTGATGAATATGTTAATGATCAAGGTGATGAACATGTTGGTAACCATAATGATGAACATGTTGGTGACCAGGATGATAACATGTACAAGTTGAAATTCTTTATAACTACAACTAGTTAAAATTTATTCAATTAATTGTGGTAGTTTTGTTGTCAATAATGAATATCCAAGCGAAGAGTAGCCTAATAAACCATTGCAAAGATCAAGTACAAGGCATAATCTAACTAACATGGAACCATATTAAAGATTGGGGATGGATTTTAGAAACAAAAAATAATTTAAAGATATCATTATAGATTATGCAATGTAAACATAATATAATGTGAGGTTAAAGAAGTGTGAAAGCAATAGAATTAAAGCTAAGTGTAACAAGGGATGCCAATGCAAGTTGTATGTTGGATATGATAAGAACGAAAATTGATTTAAAGTGAAGATATACAATCATGGTCATAGTTATTTCACAACTAATAAACTAAAATTGGTTCCTGCTAAGTTCCTTAAGGGATATTTCACTGATAGAATTCTTGAAAAGACTAATATCTCTACACAAAAAATGATTAAAGTCTGTAAAGAGAAACTTAATATATTTTTTAACTCAAGCATGTGTAGAGAAATAAAGATAAGACTAAGAAAAGAGAGCAAAAAAGTGTAGAGCATGGTCAACCTATATAGAAGATTTCAACGAGCAACTCAAGAGACTAGAAAAAATAAAAACTAGATGTTCTTTTGCTTTGCTTGAATATCCTAAATAGAGGAGGACAAGATGCTACTAATCATTTGACTCGACATAATTAGCATGCTTAAAACAATTATAATCATAATGATCATAAGATATACGAATAGCAGACCAACTATATTTGCTTTGAAGTCAGATATTGAACCAACCATTGTAAAGAAAGTAGAAAAGAACAAAAAAGAGGCAAGTAAAGGAAAATATTCTAAAATGGATATGAGGCATATGAAATTTCTAAGGGTGATGACAAACATATTTAATGAAACATCACAATGTCTAGAAATTCATATAATTGATATATGTACATTCACAATGTCTAGAAATTCATAGAATTGACATATGTTCTATTCTCATTACAGAGATAAAGTTTTCAAATACTAACCTTTCTCCGATGCTCAGTGATGCAAAAGCGATTCACAGGCATAAGCTCCTTACCCAATTGGTCTCTTTCCCAGACTTTATTCTTACCATTCGTACATGATGGTGTTTTGTGAGAAGACAAAAACTTATTAGACAGAGATAAACCTTAACACACTTCAAAAATTGTTAATCGTCAACCCCTTTAAAATTTCCCATTATAATGGGCCAAAAGTTCAAAAATCTATTTATTAAAATCCCTAATTACTATTTAATACATGAGTCACTTAAAAGATTAATTTTCAACAATGGAAAGTAAAAAAAGTTAAATTAATTTTTTCATTTTTACAGTTGAAAGTTCTTAATTTACAGATCGAACATTAGTAGTTTTGTTATAGTTATATGTTATGAATTATAAACTTTAAATTATTTTGTATTGAAATTTCCATGAGTATCATATATTTAATAAATATTACGTGAGTGTTTGATTATTAAGAGAAATGTGTTTTGTTAATTATATTAACAAATAATTAATAAAATAATATTTTAAAAATTAGTTATTAAATCGAATGTACCCAAAATATAAAGAAAGTAAACGCCAACCCAACTCCAACTCGTGCCGGCCTATTTGTGCACGTGCAAGTATGACCTTTGAATTCCCCTTTGACACAAATATCCAAAAAAAAAAGAATGAAAGAGGGATTACGTGCCTGTCCTCTGTCACACCACGTAGCCTAGGTCCCAACTGGCAAACAGAAACCCATTTTCCATATTTAACATATGTTTTATTTTAATTTAATTTTACATGAAAAATGATTGTATACATACATATATATATAAGGGGAAAATAAATTGTCTAAAAAAATAGCACAAAATGATCATGTGCGTCTATCAGAAACAACCTTTCTATTAGATAGGTATAAGATTACGTATTATTGGATCTTTCTAATCCTTGCTCTTTAGTAAACATAAACTGAGCATTGACGATGTCGATGATGAAGGAACAAAATGAGCGTAAAAAGTTAAAAAGTCCAAATAAATTGTCTAAGAAGAGCCGAACGGAAAAAAAAAGAGAAATATTACAATTTTGGCCATTTACTAGTGTGTATTACTATTATTACATATATCATATGACGAATGATAGGGAATTAATACATTCAATATGTAATTAGAATACCAATAGAAGTTCAAATTCATAATCATTATAATTTTAGAATTCAAGTTTGAAATCTAACATTGCAATTTAATGTCATTTTCTCACAACATTTTTGAAAATAACAAGCACGAAAAAATAAAAACAAAAAATCCTATTATCATAAATTTCAACTTTTTTTCCCTATATTTTAGGGATAACAATAGGCTAACTCATGAGCTTAAATTTAGGTGTTTTCAATGAGTCGGCCTATAAGTCAAATAGGTTTATACCAGTCTAAGACTCAATTTTTTAAAGCAAAACAACAATGTTTTGATTAGAAGAGTTACGTCTAGGGCAAGCTTAATCATAGGTAATCTAGGCTTTGACTCAATTAAAAAAATGTTGTTTTACGTATTTATTTGAGTTTTTCTTATTTTGACCTCATTCTTCGTCGTAAATATTTCTTTCCTTAATTTATCAATCACTTTAACAAATCTTTTTGCAGATTTGTCATCTTATCACTGGAAAAATCACAATCCCAACCAGAAACAAAAATTAAGTGATAAGATAAACATTACACATAACAATATTTTAACCAAGTTACAAATAGAAACTCACCGAATATTTAGAGTATTCATAAAATCTCTCCCATGAGTTATGATCACTTCACCAAGTTAAACTACAATAGCAATCCACATTACAAGCATTTGAACTTCGTGTTATATTAGAAGATGACAAAGATTTCCATAAATTTGGGAGTTATCAGTGCACTTATCAAACTAGTAACACATATAACAAGATGATGTCAAACTTCAATGTAAAGTTTTTTCACTATAAACATATTGATCAATTTCATAAAATAACCAAAACATGTTTTGCTAATGAAGAGTCAGCAAAAGCCATAATAATCATTCTAAAGGTTTCAATATTGCCAACTTGACAACTTATGCAAAGTCCAAAGTATAATGTATTGACCACGTCAAGATGACTGGAGATAAGCACCTTTATTACTCGTAAGATCACTAACGACAACTTTGCTTTAAGAAAGTAGTTAGACACATATAAAATTTTTTAATCATTCGTCAATTGTTAGTCAATAGTCTAACCAACTACGGCATCTTTAGGTGTAAGAGAAGCGTGACTTAGGCAAGTACAGTACCTGAATGTGTGGTGATTGGAGGGATACGTTGGCGGAAGGAGCGAGCACCATCGTGGACGGTAATAGCAGAAGTAGAAATTGCAATTAGCTGGCCCATGGGCCTTTAGATATTTTGAATAGGTTGATCCATGAACCAAACTAGGTCCGGACTGATTTGAAGTCCAACTTTTTTAAGCTAAATTTATAATGCCTGTTTGGTTCAACTTTTGGAGAGTAAAAAGGTATTTTTTTTACCGTAAAAGCTATTTTTAAAAAAATAAGTATTTGGCCGTAAAATTCAAAAGTACTTTTTTAATAGAAATGATTGTTTTAGAAGTTACAATATAATTTTTTAAGAAGCTCAAATTTGGAGCTTTTAAAAAAATCTACTAATAAAAGTTCTACTGACAAAGCTCTACTGATATAAACTCATCCAAATAGACACTTAGTCTTAGACAACCTAGACCAGAATTCAATTAAAAAAAACGTTGTATTATACTTTTAATTTTTTAAAAATTATTTAGAAAACAATATTTAGCTTTAAAAAGTTAGGTCTTTGACAAGTCTAGGACTGAACAACTTAGACCTGAACTTAATTAAAAAAAGTTATGTTACATTTTTAATTTTTAAAAAATTAAAGAGACCGACCCATATTGAGTGAATGCCATCTTTAAGTGGAAGAAATCACATACTCAAATCTCACGTGTTAATTGAAAAATAATAAATATTTTCGTATTAATAATGACAATATTTAATTGAAAAATTTTATGTTTAGATTTTTATTTAATTAATATTTGTTTCAAATGTTTTAAAAATATAAAAATTTAAATTAAATAATTTGAAACATTATAGTTCTATTTTGATAAAAATGTTAAAGGTTTAAAATTTACTTTTGACTTCTTTTTTTGATTAGTTTTTCATATCAAGCTCTCTACTGTTTGCCTTTTTTTGGTTTTTAATCCTCTTAGCTTTCATAGTTACTTAAGAAACTTCATCTTTTTTAAAGACGAAATTATGGGTGGTAATCGGCTAGAATGGGCCTCTGCTTAGCCTGATAGTTTTTTAAGGCTCGAGCCTAACTTAAATTAAAAATAAAAAATAAAATTGGGTTTTTAAAATAACATTATTTTTATTATCATATTTTAAAATAATATTATTTTTATTAAATGTGTCGGCTCTAAATTACCTGAGATCCGATTTTTTTTGAAAAATTTGGGCCCAATGTATGGACCTAAATGTCATACCTGGAGAATAAGAAAAATAAAGATTCAGAAAATACCTTGTAAACACTTGGAGATGACAACACCCCCAGTCAAGTGGGAACGGATCTTCTGTTGCCGAAGATGTGTTCCCTCTGCTCCTTTTTGTTTTTAACCATTCAATTTATTGTGTTGGATGGATGAGATTAAAGGAGAATCGGAGGAAATCGTTGAGGTTAAAGGAGAATCAGAGGAATCGATTCTTGGGAATAACAGAGTTGTTCCCCAGTCAAGTGAGCAGCAGTTGCTAGAAATGTCAAATGATCGAATCCGGCCCGCAATTTGCTTTTTTTAGCTAAAAAATTTTAAAACGAAGACGTTTTGAAAAAAATAAGCCGATTATGAGCTGGATCGGGCTAACTTATGGCCCGCTCAAACAGACCATAATTAACCCGTAACTTTCCTATGACCTAACCAATTTGGGTTAAAAATAGACCATGCCGAACCAGGTCAGGTGGGACAAATCAAACCAATTTTGCCATCCCTAACAGTTGCTCTTTGTATTCGGATTAGAGGGCTTTTGTTTGTAGCTTATGGATTGACCGCAAATAAGTTTATTTCATAAGAAATATTATTTTGTAATTCTGTAGCTTTTTCTTTTTTTTCTTTTTTATTTTCTACTGATGAAGACTTTAACATATAATTAATAAAATAATATTTTAAAATTAGCCATTAAATTATTTTTTTAAATTAAACTCTAAATTTAAAAAACTCTAAAAAATTAATTACGTTCAAATTTGTACATTTTCATCGTTATACGCAATCCGAATTCTACGGCACTTCAAAATTTAAAGAAGCTTAATAATTCACAATTTTATTTTTATAAAATAAAAAGGCTGTTTTTAATAAATTCACATATAATTATGACATAAAAATAACAATATAATAATAATAAATACAAATAAATGATTTCTTATTTTTTAATTTATTATACACTCAAATTATGAACCCAAAATAAATTTAAAAAAAAAAAGGTAAATGCCAACTCGTGCAGGCCCATCGATCCATGTGCAATGTGACCTTTGACTTCCCCTCGAACATAAATAAAAAAAAAAAGGGTCAGAGGCATTACGTGCCTATCCTTTGTCACAGCACCACGTAGCCAAGGTGCCAACTGGCAGAAAGAAACCCTTTTCCAGATTTATCTTATGTTTTATTTTAATTTAATTTTACACAAAATAGCTCTTCTCGATTCATGTAAGCAACATTACGCACCGTACGCTCTGATTCAGTCCATCGATTCTTCTGTTCTTTCTTATTATGTTTTAATCATGTTTTACTAAATATTATTTATATATTCATACAAAATTTACGTAAATATACGAATAAAATTTAATAAATCATAATAAGAATATTATAAATAATATAAAAGATCTTATCCCTTGATTAAAAATAGTTGGAGTGATATATTGGAGGCACATAAGGAGAAAAATAATTAAATCATCTTCGTCATTAATACTAAAATAAAGTCTTGTTAAGACGTAAAATTTGAGAAAATTTACTAATATGAGGTGTTACTGTTATTTAATAAAAAGGTTATTTTTAATAAACATAAAAAGGTTATTTTTAATAATGAAATGAAGATCTTATAAAATTTTACATAAATGTGTATATATATATATCTTTAATAAATAAAGAAATAAATATAAAAAGGTAATAAAAATAAGTAAAATACGGGAAAAAATAATTGAAAAGTCTCGTGTATTGATGAATGAAATCTGGAATGTCCGTCCCTGTGGTCCTTTCCTGATTGGTCAGTCAAGAATCTTTATGCTTTCTCACTGTCGCTTTGTACCTTTTTCCCCCACTTCCCCATTCCTCTCAGCCTCAGCCTCAGCCTCAGCCTCAGTTTCCCTAACCAGACAAAACAACCTTAACAAATCACATTTTAGTCCCTCCATTCCATCACTTCTTTAAATGCTTTCACCTTCTCAATTTCAACAAAATCATTTATAAAACATTATAGATTACTAAAAATTTTAAGGAAAAATCCCATCTTATAAAAATCATATAATTATTTTTTAAATGGTAATAAATTAACATAGATCCTATAATTTCAATAAGGGATTTTGGCCCCATAGGAGTAGCATTTTTAATTGAAAATTAAATATTTAATAATTGACATTTTAAAAAAATTGCTATGTATTATTTTATTATATCAAATTTTAGCTTATCTCACATATAATAATTAGTTAAATAACTAAACGAATATTTAGAAAAGATTTTATTTTAAAAAATATATATAATACTTTATAAAAAATAATAGGAAAGATATTTTTACTCTTATGTTCATTTCTTATTACAATAACAATAACAATAAAGCTTTATCCATAATTAATAGAGAAACTATTTTTAAATGTCAAACATGAAAATAACAATATAATAAATAATAAATAATCGACAAATAGGGATGAGTAAAAAGTTGGAAAATTTCTATTTAAGTAACAACTCAAAAATGATATGAATTAGTATGTGACGATTCTTTGTGCGCAGAAGTATACAAGTTATGTAGGCACATGAGAGACCTTAGGGTTCAAAATTTACCTTATCTAGGACTCTTGAAGTAGGGTCTTAAGAGTTTAAGATTGGTCTAACAAAACTGAGATACCTAATGCATATAAAAAAAAAGTAAATTACAAAGTAGGTGCCAAAAATAGTGGCTATTTGAATTAATTGGTTTTACATGCATCTATCATAATTTTGTAATTTCTAGGGACTGGGAATTGAAGTGAAGAAATAGGGGAAAGGGGGCATCCATATCTAGAAAGTGAAAAGCTTATATTAGTATTTTTCTATTGTTCTGTACTATAATGTCAGAGCATGTTTAGAATTTCGAGGAAGAAAATATGAAAAATTAAAAAATGTTGTACTGACTTGTTATTTAAAATATTTGCGTTTTTAATGAGCTCCTTGTATTTTACGATGTATTGTATTTTTCGTGGATGAGCTGTTAGGTTGTTACTTATTATTTATTTGCTTTTGGGTTCACGCTTTCACGGGAATTTAGGCTTCACATCTGGTTCATCTGTACATACATGATCTTCACATCAGTATCGTGATCCTGTTATTGGCTCCTTTCTCTCGACTGGGTTTTGCTCAAAATTCAGATTTTGAATCATTTAATATTTGGTTTGGATCACTTGCCTGTTGAATTTCGGGTAAGGTGACCCTCTCTGCAACTGGTTTGTATGAGCGTTTTTCGTGGCGCTTCTTCTCGGCTCTCTGGCGTTGTATTCATTGTTTTTGTCTTATTAGTTGTTTATTTTCCCAAAAAAGGACTGAGTGACTAAGAAAGATATGATTTTTGACCGACGGAAAAGGCGAAACTGTTTTTGATGGATATCACATGCGGTAACCTTTTGTGTTATGGATTGTTGGTGGATATGCCTTTGTGATTTGAGTTTGGCCTCTTCGTTCCAGTCGATGCATCATTTGCTTCTTATTTTTGGGGTTGAGTTTTTGTACAAGTCACGCTCTTAAGATAGATTCCAAATCTTTTATTTTTGTGGAAGTCTCTGTTCTTTTGCATCTAACCCTCTCAAAATCTTTAGTGCCTTTAGTCATGGAGATCTCTTCTCTTCTTTCTGTTTGTGTTAATTACTAATGATGTTGTCCATCGCTTGGTCGCGCAGATTTTCATGTTCCATGCTCTGCTTTTATTGAAGTTGATCATGATTTTAGAACGAAATTGTCCTCCAGTTGATAGCATTTCAAGAAGAATCCTGGTCAGAGCATTTATGTGATTCTATTACCTCTTGGATCTGAGATGGATGTTTCTTATAATTGTAAACATCCGAGATTCAAGAATTGGAATTCTCTAACATGGAAATGCCTTTTGTTGCTTGTTATTGCTCTGTTTTTGAGGGTTCTACTAGTTCCTTCTCTCTCTGTCTTTGGGGGGTTTAATCGGATCTTGATTGCTAGCCGTTCTCTTTCATTGTGCTCTGATTATGGAGTTCGAGGAGATAAGTTTTTGGAGGTTCCTCAGATAGTTTGGGGACTTAATAATCAAAAGATAGCTTTTGCAAGAGCTTGTCTTACTGCAAGACTGCTAAACAGAACACTTTTGATGCCTAGTTTAAGTGCCTCGTTGTTCTACAAGGAAGTAGAGCGTCTGCAGCCAATTTCATTTGATAAGGTGTTCCAGTTTGAGACATTTAATTCTCTCTGTAATGGTTTTGTGCGGTTAGGTCGTTACTCAGATCTTAGGAATCAAACTGGAGTTTATGAACTTCCAAAGGGAAGTGGGAGGAAGTGGACTCCTGACAGAGATTTGGATCAACTGAGACAATTTAGCAAAGATTCGTTTGATCAATATGAGGTAATTAGAATAGTTGGAAAGAACCCATTTCTGTGGCACGATCACTGGTCTGTTAAGGACTATGCCAAGGTCTTTGAATGCCTAGTTTTGGTACACGATATAGCTGCAGAAGCTGATAAAGTTTTGTCAAAGATTAGAGAAGTGGGTAGGAAAATGAGAAGTAGACCTGAATCTTCAGGAAACAATGTTGGTTCGGACAGTTCTTCATTGGAGCCAGTGCCTTATATAGCTGTGCACATGAGGATAGAGATAGACTGGTTGATTCACTGCAAGAAGTTAGAGCAAAGATCAAACATTAGCCAAATTTGTAGTAACAAACAGGAAATTATGGAGAGAGTGGGCAACATTGCAGGTTTGAGGAAGCCTGCTGTTGTTTATCTTGCTGTAGCTGATAGTCTTCTTGAAGACTCGTCTATACTCAATGGCTGGGGTCAAGGTTTGCTTCCTTTTGAGAAAAAGAAACTTGGTGTTGAGAATATATATAGTAGACACCCTTATCTTATTCAGTCAGCCATAGACTATGAAGTTTGTTCAAGGGCTGATGTATTTGTTGGTAACAGCTTCTCCACTTTTTCAAGCCTTATAGCCCTTGAGAGAACACAGAAGATGAACAGAATGGGTGTTACAAGCTCTTGTGGAAAGGAAGTAAGATGGCCCTCTTATGCCTATAATATACTTGGGGAATTAAATGGCCCTCAGAAATGGATGACAAATATGTCTGATCCAAGCCTCCAAGCAATCAGTTATGGCACGAATATGATTTCTTGTTCAAGTTTGTAAAATGCAGCTTCCTCCATTAGACCCTCTGATCGAGTTCTCTGTGAGATTGCAGTAAGGTGTTATAATACTTTCGGGTTTTTTGTAAAAAGAAATTTGTCATATAGTCTTCAAGTAGCATCTTAAAACAAGTTGAACTCCTTTTTCTTTTCCTCCTACAATTTTTTTGTTCCAGTATAGGCCAATTATTCTTAATCTTATGTACTTAGTATGTTTAAGAATGATTGTGCGGATTATTTCTTTCCATGGCACAAAATGAATATGATCATATGTTCTTTGCTGTACCCTTTATGGATAACTTTTTCACTATTGTGTAATATTTTGCACTTAAATGCTGCATACTTAATTAATACTCCCATCAAGAATACTCTGTACGAAGAATAGTTGACCTTATATGCTAGCAGATTACAACATTATAAAGGCATAAAATGGCTTAAAGGATGAAGACTATTTCCTTGGAAACCATATCGTGAGTTGGTATGACCTCGAATCTGAAGTAGTACGAAAAAGTTAGATAGCTATATCTTATCAGCAACTTGTTTTGTGCTTCCTGACTAATTTATGTTGGTGGAACTAAATAGCTGCGCTTTTCATAGACTTTTGGCTAATGGCTGCTAAGATCAGGTGCTGATGGAATAAAAATAGCTGGTTTGATGATGTTCAGAAGAGCGGAGGTTAAAAGTAAAGCCCTTTCTCTTTGTCATCTGGTACAGGTCAGAAGAACTTAAAGTAAGTCCTTGCCCTTTCTCGTCCAGTACAGGTTATGTTCTGCCCACAAGTCTGACATGTGAGTTTTCACTGAGAAAATGGAGAGCTTGACACGGGACCCTACTGAACTTATGAACTTTTCTGTGTCCCAAGGACAGCGTCACAGGGGACAGCACGTAACGTCTCTGCCTTGTCTTTTAGTTCTTTTGCTTTTGTTCTTTCCTTATTCTTCGTCTCAAAGGGAACAAATCTTTTGTTGGTTATCAGGTTTTACCTATTTTATTATATCTTATATGTATATTTACGTGAGATCCGTATAAATATATATTGGCTGAGACTAGGATGAAATATCATTTTTGGCACAAAAGATATAGTGGCCGTCTCAAAGTCGTTTCAATGATTTTATTAGCAACGATTTTAAAGTTCCTTTTTTATACCAATATAGCAACGTTGCAAATACCGAATCTGACCCTAATATTAAATTAAGTTTTAGTACAGTATTATACCAATATTAATCAATATTGAATACCGTTTTAGATAATTTTTTAAATTTATAAAATTATCCTTAATTTTTTTTTAAATTGCAAATTAATTCATTATTATATTACACCCAAATACTAGAATACAATTCCGCTAATTTTAAGAATATGTCAATTATTTAAGTCTTTGTATTTCTGGTTTTAATTTAAGTTGAAACATTCAACTTTTTAACTTTCAATTTACATGCTAGGCATATCAATGAACCAAGTCGGACATAAACCAAAACAAAATCATGCATCATTTCATTCAACTCCAATCTAGTATCCAACCTAACGCAAATCACAATTTAATCCCAATTTTCAACTTCCAACTCATTCACATTCAAAAATGCAATTACGCAGGAAAAGAATCAATTGAAAATGAAAACACACAAAAAAATCACAACTTCGAGTTTTTGGGTCGAGCCGGTTTTATATTTAGTATTATTCCAAATCTGGCAACTACAGGCGTGTAAAGGAGAGCAGCCGATGACAGTGGCATGGAGGACTTTAAGTGGTGGCGTGGGGGTCCTTGTGGAGGAGAGTTGAAGTTTAAAGTTATTTGGTGATGGCATGTTCACGTGGAGGAGCCGAGAAGGGTTGAAAATGGCATGGACCGTGGAGGAAGATGACAGTCGCGGAGAGAGAGCAGCATTGCCAGAGATGCAGAGGAGAATGAGAGAGAGAGAATGGAGACGAGTGAGAGTGTGTAAGAGGGAGTTTTAAAAAAAGGTAGTAGCCAATGAGGCTCTGGTGTTAGGGGGGATTTAGGTAATATTTTTATATTTGCTAAACAATCCTTGCTTTTTTAAAACTTACGGTACTAGTCGTACCATACGACAACTCCTGGTACTAGCCATTATTGACAGTCGATACCATTAGCCTTGATACCATTATATTTTTTAGCCGGTACGGAACAATATTCATAACGTTGATGCAAAGGAGATGAATCCAAATAAGTTTTTAAGGGACAATCAACCTGAAAAACTGAGAACAATTAAGAGGAACCAAATATTCATATTTATCAATATTTTAAAAACCGAATCAAAAATTAAATCAGTAAAATAAAAAGTTTAAGATTTAAAAGATTCAATTTGAATTAAACCATTACAAAACTGGTTAAAGATTAAATAATATTAAAAAATTTTAAATATGATTGAAGAAGATTATTCTTACCTATCGAATAATTTAAAGTTTGATTAAGAAAAGATATTATTAAATTAAATTAATTGGTTTATTTTAGTTTATAAGAACTTATTAATTTACTAAAAATGACTGATTAATTAATAAATTGATAACTTTTTAACAACAAGAGTTATTAAAGTAAATTAAACCGAAAAATTGGATAGTTCAAAATTTTAATGATTGAATCGGTTGAATCGATTGAGTTCTTTAGTCATTGATATTTATCGTATAGTTTTTATTTTTTTAATTAAAATTACGATATATTTATTGCAATTGTAGATTATATCCAAATTTAATCACTGTTGTAATTAGTTGTTTGCAATCTAAGACATAGATTATGGATAATAATATGTGCAAAACTACAATTAGTTACAAACAAAGGACTGGGAGTGGGGTCCTTAAGTGGAATTTGAAACCTAACTGGTTCCAAATTGAGTTGGAGTTTAAGTTTTTTTTTTTGTTTTAGGGTTGGAGATTTAGTTTGATTCAATATTATTTTTGGCATGTTAGATCAAATTTAATCACACTTTAGATTGAATTTAAATTTAATCAAACTTTAGATTGAATTTAAGTATTAAAAAAATTTAGATTTGAATACTACCGATCCGTTATCACCCTAACAAAATACAATTAAGTTGAGATGTTAAAAAGAGATAATTTATTAAAAAGCGTCTATTTTTTTAAAATTTCTTTAATTTGGTGTCAAATTTTAAAAAATTTTCAATTTAGTGACTAACCTTTCAACACTTCCAACAAATTTGATCTTAACTTTTCAGATAATACAAATTAAACCCTAACACTTAGAAAACATTTAAATATAATCTTAAAATTACGGAGAAACTAATGACTATGTAATGCTATCATTGCACTAACCTGGCAAATTTTTATATTATTTTATTGCATAGAAAGGTCCCACGTTGCACGTCATATCTAACCTAGCAACATGAGACTGACTTTTTAAAATTAAAATTTAAAAGTTTATCAATATTTTTACTCGTGAGAGTCATTGTATTAATTAATATTCATGAACGCGAACAATAGATTTGTGATAAGTGTAGATTTACATATATTTTATGTGTGACTATTGTATGGAAAGTACATGTGAATTAGGCTTTTCATTTTAATATGCATGATTGTGTATATTTT
The DNA here is from genome assembly GCA_027563885.1 of Erythroxylum longipes. Lineage (NCBI taxonomy): Eukaryota > Viridiplantae > Streptophyta > Magnoliopsida > Malpighiales > Erythroxylaceae > Erythroxylum > Erythroxylum longipes. The sequence goes on along the minus strand of JAOQMS010000003.1, from coordinate 29,823,361 downwards.
ATGCTTGTTGTAGGTATTTTTACGTTGCATGTGGCCATGTTAGTGTTTAATTATGTTATAGTACATTTGCACATACATTTTGTGTTATTTGGTGTGTTAACCTTACCATTGCATTCAATATGTGCATGCATAAGTATGTGTTGTTATTTTGTGTATTAATTGGCATGTGTTAAGACATGATTAAGTGCTTATTTTCATGGTTTATTGGCAAGTTAAATGGTGCAATTGAGTGAAGGAAGCATGGAATAAAAGTTGGGACATTATAATATGAATGTAACATTGGTGGTCATAGTGTGACCTTACTAGTCACAACTATGACTTAAGAACTTGGCTGGCACAAAATTCGTGTTCCAGCCATGTTTTAAGTACAATTAACTGCACAAAATCAGGAGGGCAGGCTGGGACAAGAGAAGAAGCATGTGAGTGGGTCGGCATAAGGAGACAAAAAATGTGAGAAAGGAGAGCAAAAATTACAGTCATCTAGGTTTGGTGTACCAACCACATGATGACTGATTTAGGGTTGCATAAAAAAAGGAAAGGAGGCCAAAAATAGGTGATTTTTGTGGGAGAACATAGCTGAACAAAGGAGAGCCAAAAAGGAGGCATTTGGAGCTACATATGGGAGGAGAACACTAAGGATTTCAAGGCTACACTAAACCTATCCAGATTTTCAGCTTGCTTCCTCAAGCAATAAGCTTCTTTTTCCCATCTTTTTCTTTGATTTTTTTTTTTGTTTATTGTATGGGTAGAAGTTTGTAACCTGTATTGATGATGATTGAGTTGTGTTTGATGGATTGCTAGGTTGTTTCAGGATTATTCTTACTCAACCCATGTAAGACTTCATTTTGTGAAATGTTATTATCATTTATGCGTGTTTATGGTATTTAGATGCTCATGCTTAGTCTACATAGAGATATGGGGCTGAGAAATATGTTGTGATGTACCATAAGAGTGGGCATTCATGTAGGAGATTCCATTTATCAAGTTACTTCATCATTTAGATAGAGATATGAGATGTGATGTAACTGTCCAAAGTGGTAATCAAATCTAATTAACGATTAGTTCAGGAATGGAGGTTGAGAGATCACATACTAGATTTTAATCGTTATTTTGGAATTATTTAGTCAAGTATTGAGAGAGAAAGGGCTGAGACATTAGAAAACACTTCATATTGACAAAAATCGAAAGATTGCATGGGGTAGTAAGGGTAATCCTAACTTTAGTAGTTCAGTTTTTCCAATTTCACCATCGATTCCTCTTGTTTTTGGCAACCTTAATTCTGAGAGTTTTTCTCCCAGTTGTTACTTTGATTGTTTCTAATTGTTCGTTAAGTAATTGCTCAAATACAGTTTAATTTAAACTACTAAGTTGACTACACAATTCCTGTGGGATTTGATACCAAGTATATTACAAGACGACTCGTGCACTTGCGGTACTTAGGAAAACAAATAGGATAATTAAATGCATATCAATTTGTCAGGAATCTCCAGGTTTTTACATATGGATCAAACAGGTTTTACAGGGTTGCTCTATCTCGTGGCCCCTTCTCTTCTTCTTCTCTTTTTGTTCTTGATCCAACTCATAAACATCGCGTATTCATCTCCTATAAGATATGTTTTTCCCCCAGTTCCCAAGCCATGGCCTGTTATTGATAACATTCTCGCGCTGGGAAAAAAGCCTCATGTTTCATTAGGAAACCTTGCCAAAGTTCATGGTCCTTTAATTTCAAAGGAGCATAACACCTTATGGTTGCATCCTCTCAAATGGTAGCAATTGAAATCCTCATAACTCAGGATCGTCTATTTTGTACGAACCTCATGTCCTTAACTGCATGACAATTGTTTGGACCTTTGAACTCAGTGATGAATGGAAGTTCTTATGAGCCCTATGCAGGAATGAACTGTTTTCTACTAAGGTAATAGATTCACAAGACAAATGAACTATTTTCTACTAAGGTAATAGATTCACATGACATTTTGAGAGAGAAGAATATGACTATGTCAGTGGACTTTTTAGAAAGTAGAGAAGGGAAAGTTGTGAATATTGGAGAGGTAATGTTCGTTATTGTGTTTAACATACTGGGTCATCTGGGATATGATTATTTTCAAAGAAGAAGATGTAGTAAGTGGATTGAGATGCCTCATGTGGAAGATAATAGAGTTGGGTGTTATACCAATTATTGTTGATTATTATCCTAGAGCCTTTAAGAAATGTTCGCTTCATGGGAACTGTTAGACCCCTAAGTTGCGATAACAGAATCGTGAGGGCATTAACGAGCCTTGACAAATGTTTGACACACAAAACAACGGAACAAGGCAAAGACTTGCGAGGAGGCAAGGAGGAAAAGGGACAATGTCAAGTGCTAGCATGCATTGACGCACATTGGCGGAAATCTTCGACGAGATGCAAGATTCGAATTTGAGACCAAAAGAAGGCTTAGATGGACATCAGATAAAAGGTTATATGGATCACACGTATAGTGATGCCAATCGAAAGCTCTAAGATGAATTAGTAAGTTAGATCAAGCTTGGTGCGAGTTTTGATAAAGTCTCGGACCTTGTACGAGTTGACTTAGCTAAGGTTGAGTTCTTGATAGAATAAGGAGTTAGTGTGTGCTTAAATGGACGGACCATGACTAATAGAGTTTGCATAGGAAAGCATTAGAAAGATCGGTGTGCTATTGACTTGGATGACTCATCATCAACGGATAAAGATGAGGAGATCTTGGATGATGTGATAGATAAGATCACAGTGGATGAACATTAGCTTTAAGAGATAGAGATCATGTGGAAGGATCATATGAAGATAGAGGAGATCTCGTGAATATGGATAGATCATTCCTAGGTAGATGCTATCTTTTATCTTGTTATTGTGATATAGCCTAATCATATTAGATGGAGTCCTAATTGGATGAGAATGTAATCTTATTGGTTAGTGTGATTTAATATAATGAGGATAAGATAGAATAAGATGTGATCTTAGCTAGTAGAGTTCTATTAGGATTCTAACTTGGTCTTCTAGAGATGCCTATAAATAGCTTATTCGAGCATTGCTATTCTCAGACACAGGCACAAAGAGAGGGAGATTGAGAGAGCATCATTTGTATATTTTGAGGGAAATAATAAAGGTTGGCATTTTGTTGTATTTCTTTCTTATTCTTATTGTTGCCATGAATATTTAGTTCTTTCATAGTTTTCTTACAAGTGTGTGAAAGTGAAAAACTTTGATGGTCGTGAGGTGTTTGAAAACAAGTAGGTTGGTTGATGGTCATGAGGAAAGGCTAAATCTTACTTTAATAGACCTAAGTGAGATTGTCGTTCAAAAGAGTTGACGCAACTAGCGGATAAGTTGGTGTTTGAAGGAAAACTTTTATAAGAGGAACCATACATAAAGGAAAGAAGAGACAATTTGAAAGTTAATTTCTTGGATGTGTTTATAGCAAACGGATTTGATGATGACAAGATTAATTGGTTGTTTCTTATAAGCAAATAACCTTTGTTCTGTTTCCTCTTTTCATTCTTTATGTCTACATATTTTTTGATCTATGAACTTTCGTTTATGCAAGAATTATTTAGTGCAGGAATAAACACAATTACCTCAACAGTTGAGTTGACATTGGTTGAGCTGCTTAAGAACAAAGAAGTCATAACCAAAGCTTAACAAGAAAAGAACCTAGTAAATAAACTCAAGTCTCTCAACTTCCATATCTAAACGCATATGCGAAGGAAGCAATAAGGTTGCATCCTCCTGTGCCATTTCTCATCCCACGTTACGTAGATGAGGCTTGCGAGGTTATGAATCACACAGTTCCACAGAACTCTCAGGTGATGGTAAGTGTTTAGGCAATCAGACGTGATCCTTTAGTCTGGGAAGACCGCTTATCATTTAAACAAGAAGATTTATTAGAACAACCTTGGACTTTAAGGGTCATCATTTTGAATTCTCACCTTTTGGTGGAGGAAGAATGTGCCCAGGAATAAAATCTTAAATTTTAATTTTAAGAAAACAAGACTTATTGTAGAGTCCCATTACCATGGAGTACATACCGAAACATTCGAAAGCCAATCCAGTACATAACTTATGATAATGGTGCACTACATTCAATCACAACATTCACTTAACATGGTATCATCATTCTTTATTTTCTTATGTGACATCATAATGAAAAACACCATATTTTTAAAACTTAAAATTTTCCTTTCATTTCATAAAACCAAATATTTACATTAACAGTTTTCAATATTGTCTGAATATGAACATCATCATATCCTAATACAAAATACACTACACGAAAGAAGAAATACACAAAAAGATCTATATAATCTTCCAATCTTAGCTGACCGACCTTTGAGTCATTTCTTCTTTTTTCCTAACAGTACAAGACTATACTCCTTTTAGCGTCTCTTAGTAACTAAAGTCGTATACACAATCTTTGTTTCAACCACAGTGTCTCATCTCTCAATTCAAATTCAGAATCGGGATTCATCTTAACTTTCTCAATCAGTTTCACCATTTCAGGATCTTTACTTTGAACTCGTCTAATTCGATCATGTAATATCGGTCTCAAATTTAGTGTAGCTGTCAACACATCTTTATGCTCTAGATTCAACTCCACATTCAGAGCTCTCAATTGAATCAAGCTTGGTAACCTCGATAATTGAATTTGAGCTACACTTTTATTTGACTTCCTGCTCAATGCATCTGCCACCACCTTAGCTTTTCCAAGGTAATACTCAATCGTACAGTCATAATCCTTTAACAACTCGATCTATCTCCCTTGTCTCATGTTCAACTCCTTCTGACTTAACAGATACCTCAAGCTTTTATGATCAGTGTAAATCTGGAATGTCTCTCTGTATAAATAATGTCTCCATATTTTAGAGCAAAGACGACTGTTGCAAGCTCTAAATCATTTACTGGATAGGTCATCTCGTGAGACCTTAATTGTCTCGATGCATAGGCTATCACCTTGCCATACTGCATCAACACACATTCTAATCCTTGATGCGATGCATCACTTTATACCACATATCCACCAATGCTTGATGGAATAGTCAACACCGACGCTGTAGTCAACCGATGCTTCAATTCCTCAAATTTTTTTTGACAATTGTCATTCTATCTAAAAACTACATTCTTTCTCAGAAGTTTAGCAAGAGGGGCTGAGATCAATGAGAGCCCCTCGACAAACCTCGGATAATATCAGGCTAATACCAGGAAACTCGGGATTTCTGATACATTCTTCAAAGCCTCCCATTTCATTACTGCCTTTATCTTCTTTAGATACACTTGAATACCTTGTCCATTTACTATATGATCCAGAAAAACTACTTGATTCAACCAAAATTCACATTTACTGAATTTAGCACACAGCTGCTTTTCTCTCATAATCAGTAAGATACCTCTAAGATGTTTAGCATGTTCTTCTCTACTTTTTGAATACGCCAAAATGTCATCAATAAACATTATCAACAAAGCGATCCAAGTAGGGCTGAAACACCTTATTCATCAATGCCATGAATACAACTGGGCCATTAGTTAACCCAAACGGCACTACTAAGAACTCGAAATGCCCACACCTGCTCTTGAAAGCATTATTTGGTACATCAACCTCTGCTATCTTTAGCTGATAATACCCAGACCTCAAATCCAATTCAGTGAACACCTGAGCTCCCTGCAGCTGATCAAATAAGTCATCAATTCTAGGCAACGGGTACTTGTTCTTTATTGTAACCCAATTCAACTGTCTATAGTCAATACACAGTCTCAAAGTGCCATCATTCTTCTTCACATATAGGACTGGAGCTCCTCAGGGTGAAACACTGGGTTTAATGAATCCCTTTTCAAGCAATTCTTGTAACTGAGTCTTCAACTTCTTGAGTTCCACAGGTGCCATCCTATATGAGGGAATAGATATAGGAGCAGTACCTGGAACTAGATCAACTGTGAACTCTGTTTCTCGATCTGGAGGTAAGCTGGGTAACTTTGCGGGAAACATATCTAGGAATTCCTTAACCACAGGAATGTCCTGTATATTCTGCTCAGCTCTAGTATCAATAATGTAGGCTATATAAGCTTCATATCCTCCTTGCACTAACCTCAAAGCACTCGTGAATGAGATCAGTCTGGCTGACACTGCTTGGCTTATACCTCTGAACACTGCTCTCGGTTGATTAGGAGATTCTAAAATTACCTCCTTAGTATAGCAATTCATGATGGCTCTATGAGCAATGAGCCAATCCAAGCCTAGAATAACATCTATCTCCTTTAACTATAACACAATCAAGTCTGCTTTCAACTCTGCCTGATCAATTCGAATCAAACACCTCTTGCAGACCTCTCCTATCATGGGTGATACTACCTATCGGTGTACTCACCTTTAATCCACATCTCAATAATTCTTTATCACAATGCAATTTAGATGCCAGATAAGGTACGATAAAAGAATGTGTAGATCCAAGATCTAACAATGCAAAAGTCTTAAAATCAAAGATAAGTAGCGCACCTGCAACGATATTAGGAGAATCCTGAGCCTCTTGTCTAGTTATGGCATAGACTCAGGTTTGAGATTGTGGTCGGTTGCTCTATACCTCAGTCCTAATAGAAGGACTCTCGGAACTCATTTTGCCCCTACCACGGCCTCTCTGTCCAGACCCACTGACTTGACTCTGCTGAACCGTAGTTTCTGTTGCCATACTTCCTCTCCTACCAGACCGTGCTCTAAACACAACAGAACTGTCCCTAGCCTGATGATCAAATGAGCCGCATTGAGAGCAGGCTCCCGTCAACTTCCAGCATTCACCACTTTACTTCTTCCCATAATACTGATAAGTCAGTAATTGACCCGATACTGCACCTCTACTGTTGCCAGATTGAACAAAACTATCCCTATGTCTGAACCCCGATTGTCTTGATCCAGCCGGTGGTCTGAAAGCTCTGATCTGACGCTTACTGAAACTTCTGCTAAAACTGCTCTGAATTTCACTGGACCTCTTCAATCTGGATCTTTGCTCAGACTCTGCTTGTCCCTCTCTTAGTAGCTGCTCGTTTCTGATCGAAGCAGCTCTCAACTAAGTGAAACTACTCAGGTTGGAGATCGCTAGTCATGTCCTGATCTCCATGTTCAGACCATCTTTGAATCTTCTACACTTATCTTCTTCGGTATAAATCAAAGCAATAGCATATCCCATCAACTCATTGAATCGGATCTCATATTCTGCCACTGACATCCTACCCTGCTTCAAATTTCGAAACTCTTTCATCTTCCTGTCTAAGTAGATCTTGGGCATGTAGTTCCCCTTGAAGACCCTCAGGAAGTCTTGCCACTTCAGGTTGTAAGGCTTGGTGGCACTACCTGGAACAGTCCACCACTGGTAAGCTGGGCCTTACAGTAAAGACACTGCATAGTCGAACTTGTCATCCAGCTCATAGTCCATTTAATCGAAAACTCTCTTCTTCCTCTCTAGCCATCTCTCGGCCTCCGTAAGGTTTGTATTTCCGTAGAAGTCTACAGCCCTTGCTTCCGCAGCCTATCATACCTCCTCTCCTTTCTCTCGGGAACTATAGGAGACATTTCCTCAGATCGAGATATGGAAGACCCTCTACTGGCTCATACAGATCCTAAATCAGTTAATTACCCTACTTGATCACCTATGGCGGATGACCTATAATAAACAATAAATTCAATCATTATCCGCATATCTCACGATATTTCATGCTTAAAATTCCTATATGTTCCTATGGATGAAAAACTATGCTCTGATGCCACCAACTGTAACACTCCACTCCCATCTGACAAATGCACGTGCACCCTTCGGACACACGTGCACATGCCCAATAGAAATGGTGTGTTAACCTTATTCACGTGTATGAAAATGCCATATGATGGATAAAATGTAATTCTAAATTTCCAATAAACTCTCGTGAAAAGAATCCTAGGGTCCTAACCTTAATCATGGGATAATGAGATGTTACACTCATATTATCACATCAAATTTGACGTGGCAGCATGGACTCACCTATTCAATAAAATAATATAAAAATTTGCTAGGCTGTCAGCTTCTCTTTTATTTTAGTGTTACATTTAAACGTTTTCTAAATATTAGGGGGTTTAATCTGTACTCTTTGAAAAGTTAAGGTCAAATTTGTCGGAAGATGTATACGTTAGGATAAAAAATGACCCTTTTTCCATCTTTTTTATACAACAACAACAACAATCAAGTAAAAATTTTGCTAATATATGAAATCTAAGGAGTTTTAATAGTACGTAGTTTTATTCTTAACTAGTTGAGAGATTTTTTCTGAATGCCTCATATAAAAATAAAAACAAAAACAAAAACAAAATAGATAATAATAATAATGAATAAATATTTAATAAATAAAATATATAATAAGTAATGAACTAAATAATATGGTAAAAATAGACAAGATAAAAAAAGTTATTACCAAAAAAGAAATAATAATAAGACTAAGTAGAAAAATGTTTAGGCTAAATCACTAAGAAGTAAGAGTAATTACTATATATTTAAATGTTTAGGCAAAATAAAGGAGAAAATTGCCAAAAGCCTTATTTATACAAAATTCAAAAAGTTAGCAATTAAGTAAAATTTTTAAAAAGTTTAATATTAAATTTAAAAAATCTTAAAAATTAGATAATGCCCAATTTATTATCCCTCTTAAAAATAGTAAAATTGACTCGAATTAATTAATATCGTAACTAAAGAATTGGGCAGGCCTACCTGTTCCATAAATCCTTTTGCCTCACGTGTTTTCGTATTGATATGAGCTTTGCTTACCCGCAAGCCACAACCCGCAACGCACTTGTTTATGTTTTCATTTTAGGCTATGGCGTATTAAATGACAAAATAATTTATAATAAAATAAAATAAAATATCAAAAAATTATTATTTACGAAGGATGTAATTTTAATAAAGAGTTTTATAATATAATAATATAAAGTTATTTATTATTTTATATTCTAAAGTTTATAATATAATAATATAATTTTTTTATTATTTTATATACTATCTTAAATTTTTTAAATTGAAAATTTTATTTTTAACTTTTTACTGTTTAAAATAAAATAAAATAAAATATAAAATCTTCGTACGTTACATTCTACGCCATCGTAACACTCCCAACCAAACATACGTTTAGATTATCCGCATTGCCAAACACCTCTCTTCTAAATTTGCTCTTATTCTTCGATCCTACTTTGTATGTATATGCCGCTTGTTCGCCGGAGGTGTAGCGGTGGCCGGCGGGAACCGGAATGAGCGAGAGATCCGCCGCTCTCTCCTCCAAACCCATCAATTCTAAAAGATCTCCTAGAAAGAGTAACGCACAAACCTCAATGGCGCGGAAATCGTCTCTGCTCAAGCAAACACTAATTTGCTCCGCCCTCTTTATCCTCGCGACTTACGCTTTCTTTAACACCTTCCTTAACCCTACCACGGATCCTCCTCCTTCCTCTCTCTTCGATCGTAAAACTTCCCGCGAAAACTTCCCCGATTTCGCCGAAAGGCAGTTGCAGACTAACACTGATGATAACAGCAAAGTGAAGGTTTTCATGTACGATCTTCCTGCGAAGTTCACCACCGGGATCATCGAGCATCACGCGTTGGCGCGTGGGTCGAGCGATGTGTCAAAAGCTAGGTACCCAGGCCACCAACACATGGGAGAGTGGTACTTATTCTCGGATCTGAACCGGCCGCAAGAGGATCGGGTCGGGTCTCCGGTTGAGAAAGTCAGCGATCCGGAAGAAGCCGACTTTTTTTACGTGCCTGTGTTCTCGTCGCTGAGTTTGATAGTGAACCCAGTCGGCGCCTCGACGACGGCGAGGGTTTACAGCGACGAAGCCATGCAGGATGAGTTGGTCGAGTGGTTGGAGAATCAGGAGTACTGGAGAAGGAACAATGGGAGAGATCACGTGATCGTTACCGGGGATCCGAATGCCCTGTATCGGGTCTTGGATCGGGTAAAGAATGCAGTTTTATTGCTTTCGGACTTCGGCAGGGTTAGACCCGACCAGGGGTCTTTGGTCAAGGACGTGATCGTTCCTTATGCGCATAGGATCAATACTTATAATGGTGATGTTGGGGTTGCGAATCGGAAGACCCTTTTGTTCTTCATGGGTAATCGGTACCGCAAAGACGTGAGTGTCTCCAACTGAATGCATAACATTTTTGCTCGTAATTATGAAAAAGTTGTGCTTGTCCATTTTTCCATGTGTTTATGTTTGGATAGAAGGAAAGTTTAAGCTGATTACTAATTTGGGTTCCTTTTTTAGGGAGGGAGAATTCGTGACTTGCTATTCCAGATGCTTGAGAATGAGAGTGATGTAATGATAAAACATGGAACACAATCGAGGGAGAACAGACGTGCAGCTACTCATGGAATGCATACATCAAAGTTTTGTTTGAATCCTGCTGGTGATACTCCATCAGCTTGCCGCCTGTTTGATTCCATTGTTAGCTTGTGTGTTCCAGTGATAGTCAGTGACAGTATTGAGTTGCCCTTTGAAGACGTGATCGATTACAGAAAGATTGCCATTTTTGTTTCGACCACAGTTTCTTTGAAGCCGGGTTATCTTGTTAAGTTACTGAGATCAGTGAAAAAACAGAGGATTCTTGAGTACCAAAGAGAACTAAGAGCAGTAAGTAATCATTTTTAGATCTTCTCATATCTAACCTTCTCAACTTTTTGTTATGGTTGATTCTACTCTGTTTGATGGATAAGATGTTAATTTGTAACTTGGAATTATGTGATTCAGGTGAAGGATTATTATGAGTACGGGAGTCCAAATGGAACAGTGAATGAAATATGGCGCCAAATTGGACACAAACTACCTATTATCAAGTTGATGATTAACCGTGACAAACGACTCATCAAGAGGGATTTAACAGAACCAGATTGTTCTTGTCTGTGTACAAACAAGACTGGGCCTCCAAGCTTGGTATGATGCCAGATATTTCAGTTTTCTGGATACTGAAACATGCAACAACAGTGTAGGCAGTCATCGACCATAACTGAGAAACAGACTTTTCTGGCGGTGGTAGTAGTGCGCACTTCTTATTTATTACGAGATTTTAGTTTTTCCTGCTCTAGTCATAGATGCCTATTTTAATCATACTCAAAGTTCACAGAAATTATCATTAAAGCACTGTCTTGCACATGTAGTTGTAAAGTTCTCTCATGATCTTTCCCCGCAATGTTCAGTCTGTATCGCAAAGCACATGTCAAAACACTCACAATAGTTGTTTCCTTTCCGTCTCTTACATCAGAAACCTTGTTTAGTTCTTACTACTTGTATCGATCTGTACATTGTGCAAAATAAAGTTTCCGTAAGTTATCTTTATTTCTTAAATTAGTTCCTGATGCTTTAGTCAAGGGCGAATAATTTCCATGCTCCCATCTATTTGTTCTTTTTCCAATTCATGCATGGCCTTTTATGCCCTTTTATGGAACTGTGGACCTTGGATATTGTTTGTGAATTTCATTCAATTAGTTACTTTCAAGATAATCAAATTATTTCACTTTTGAAGGTAATGATTAATATATAATGGAAAAAAATGTGCTTAAGCATCTCTGTCAGAATCTAGGAGGATCCCTTGATAACAAAAACTCTCCATAGATTCCATCGTTTGGCAATCCAAGTCCGTAATACATGTATTACTATCATCCAGGGAGTATTCTTATAAAATTTCATGCTAACGTCCGACCAAAACCAGGAAAGGTCTCCCTAGGGGCTCTTTTCACATAAAGAAGGATTGTGTTGGACACAAAAAACAGATTGAAACATTTAGGAAGTTTACACTTCTTTTCCCCTTCGAGTTAGCTGCAGGAATGGGGGAAAAGTGGCCAGAATGCCACAAATAAACTGGTGTGTCTAACCTGGGGGCCATTTCATTTGCCTTCCACCTAAAACGTGCAAGTGGAGATGATAAACAGATTGACCTTCAGAGAGAGTGTGTGGGTGAGTCAGCGTAACTACGAAGAGACAGTATAAAGTCAAAAACTGCAAATAGCATAGAAGAAGAAACAATAAACTTACAAGCATCAGGGCCATTGTTGATAACAACACGAAAACCTTCCAGGATCCCTTCTTTTTCTGCCACTATTTTGGCTGCATGAAGAAGCTTACCTAGTATATCTTCGTGCCTGGGTTCGGCCTGAAATGGAGATGAATTTCACATGATTGTAGGATTCCGGTGATACAAATCATGGTTTGGAAGGAAAAGGGGAGTAATGTTTACGCCAGCAGACAAAAGGAAAAGGGCAAAGACAAAAACTTGCCTTTCCAAGGTCTGTTAATCCATCCCTGCACTTAGGAATAACTAAAACATGAACAGGAGCCTGAGGGTTGATGTCCCGAAAAGCTAATACATTATCATCCTCGTATACAGTAGAAGAAGGAATTTCTTTTGCTATTATCTTATCAAATCTGATTAAAAGGAAAGAAAACTTTAAACTGTAATCATCAAGCTAATAGTAAGACTATAATCATACCGAATTAAAAGATGCAACTCATTTATCTTCTCAGTTCAGAGTCAGACATAGATAAGTGTTTGTATACACCAATATTCAACATGGGCCACTTAAAGTTTCCTACCATTTAGGTATAGTAGTTGATATTTCTATTCAAGCTTGATAACATATATACTCTTCTCAGGTGAATCCTTTATAATCTGTTTTATGCCTAGAAACTGAAATGCAGAATTATAGAAAGTTGATATTTTGCTGGTTAGTTTTCCTCTAGCATTCCTCCATTTTCAAGTTGTTGACATGCTAAGTCTTGTCAATTATCTCTTATTCTATGAGTACACAATCCATTTTCCCTCTTCAAGCCAAACCTACAAATAAGATTTTCGCTGAGAATCCATCAAATTTCAGCAGCTTCTAATGTTTACACTTCTACAAACACCAGTTATTAGTTATTTACTGCATCGCATTGATAATGAGAAATGTTAATTGAAGTTAAGAGAATATCAGTAAAGATTTCTAATCTTAAGATGCTCAGAGCTGTATTCGATAGGGTTATTGAGGTCTGCATTTTATGAGGAAGCTAGTAGCATGGTCAACTAATATGCTCTATACATCATTCTCAAACCAAAATATGAGATCAAACCAGGGTTTTTGTGTCACAAGTAATGATACATGGTTGGAGCAGCAGTATGGGCGCTAGCTGCAGCTTCCTTGGCCAAACCCTCTTCATTGTTTGTCGCATTTGTAGAAAACAGTGACCTAAATAATATAATAAGAACAAGATGTTAGTGTTACACATAGAAAGGTGAGAGAGAGTGCTAGAGAAGTTACAACTCAGAAAACACAAGTCATGGAATCCAATGGAACAATAATCACCAAATAAAAGCTAATGACCAAATTTGATCATTCTAAATGCTAAGCTCTATGGTTTGGGAAACAAAAAGATCGTCTCGGGAAGAGAAACATAATCTTTATCGTCCACTGTTAATCAAGAAGGAAGAAAATTGCAGCAAGTACATGACTACATTTTAGATACAATATCCATCTGCTGAAGTAATAATTAAATTATTTCTTACCTAGGAGTTATGCATACAGAAGTTTAAACCCTACTTCATATTTTTATGATTGCGTTTTAGAAGCATTCATACTCTAAAAAGATTTACAAGCAACATGACCATGGCATTTATGGCAGGATGGTCATGGCATTTATGGCAGGAAGTAATCCCAAGCTTTATAAGTTGGTATTAGGTCTGACGCTCTATCCTCTTCCGTCTGTACCATACAATAAGTTCAAATCCTGAAGTCCTAATGATCTAAACTTGAACCTACCAATCTCTTCTCAAAGTTCAATGCCCACATCTCAAAGCAAAGATTTTGATTAAAACCAATACTTCATTATCAGAGTTGAAGCTCATAGAACAGATCAGATGATCTGAATTCCTAAGGTCTCTTGAAATTTCACAATACAATTACATACAAGCTTCAGCATTTAAGCAACTGACGAGTTAGAGTCGACTGTTTCAAGCAGAAAGTCCATCGATCTCATCAAACATTTAAGAAAACAACCCATCAGAATTTGTGTTCGAAATGAATGGTTAACAACCCATAAGATATTATAGTTCTGACTAAAAATGCGTAATCTTTCACGAAGGCATACCTTGGAGAACGAAGATGGCGAAATATCCTCACCGAAGTGGAATTAAAATCATCTCCCGCAGAAGCTTTCAGTTTTGATATTGCGCTCCTAGTTATCGAATAATTCCTGCTTTTGTTCGTTTTACAATTTTCCGCACAAAAAACCAGATAAGTTGAGAAAACCCACGTACTCTTCGGTGCCTGCGAGTGGAAAATACGCTATGTATTGAGTGAGATAGAGAGTGTATACATACCGAAGCAGACTAAAAGACGAAACAGCAGCCATGGAAGCCCACAAATGGCGGACTGGTGAGAAGTCGAAGTGATAATATAACAAACAGCACTAACACTGAAGAGGATCATGATCTGTCTCTGTCAATTTATCTTTCAATAATATTATGTTATATTAAAAATAAATCTAATAAAATATGATTAAAATCTAAGAAAATAATTATATACATTTTATAGGAGTAAGATAGGAATGTTAATCGGCCAGAATGGGCCAGCCTGTTATTTATTTTTTAAGGAAAAAATTTTAAAATGACTTTGTTTTAGAAAAAATGGTAGCTTGTGGCCTACTGTCGGGTCTGAGTGAACCATGGTCAACCAATGACCAGGCCAACTTGGGCTTAAAAAGGGCTGATTTGGGCAAAATTGTCATCCCTAAAATAAGAATGTAAGATATTTCAATGTTTATTATAATATTTGATAGAATTAAATTTTTTTAATATTATGATGTTTCTAAATATTTAAAATAAAAATATTTTAAAATTTCATTTAATAATTAATTTTTTAAAATTCATAAAAATTAAATTCAAAAGTTATATTTGTATCCACTTATTTGATGAATATATTATATTAAAAATAAAATTTTAACTTAATTACTTTAAAATTTAAAAATTAAAATTAGTATATTAAATTTATTATCCCTTATTAAAATCAATGTTATAAAAATTGAACCAGAAGTTAAACTAGTAAAATAAGAAGTTTACGGTTTAAAAGGTTCAACTAGTATTAGACAGTCATAAATTTAGCTAAAGGTTGAATAAAATTAAAAAATTTAAAATATAATAGAAAGAAATTGTTTTTACTCATCTAAAAATTTAAAATTTAAATAAAAAATATTAAAAATAACAATTAATTGATTTATTTTTATTTATAAGAATTACTAATTAAAAAAATTTAGCGTTTAGTCAATAAATTAATCAATTTTTAATAATAAAATTTATTAAATTAAAAAATTAAAATTGAACTAAAAAAATTGGACAACTCATTTTTTTGTTAAACAAAAAATTGAGTTTTTAAATATGGATTAAAAGTTTCACAAAATCCAAGCCCATAATATTAGAGCCCATAAGATGCGATGCAACTTGCAACGTAGACAACGTCGCCGTTTTAAAGCCAGCCAAATCTTGTAGAGGGCTCGAACCTCGAACTCATGCCCTCCCTTCTTTGCCCTAAATCTCAACAGGTCTCTCTATTTTTCTCGCTCTCTCTCTTCGATTTGTCTCAGATTCCCAGTCTACGAGCAAGATACTGTCGTCACTTTTGGCTGTGATTTCTTCGAGTCTTCGCCTCGCAGGTTAGTTCGCTTCATTTTCCCCCTTTTTTCGTCGTTTATTTCAATATATAGGCAGCTATGGACCTGTGTGTACTTGACCTAGGTGGTTGCTGTTTGGACTCTTTAGGGGATTGATTCTTTATCAGTTAGCTGTTTTTCAGACACCCAGTTGCTTGATTGTCGTTAAAATTTTTGTCTTTTTTTTTTATGTGTTGGTCGGGAAGAACAGAATGCCGGGCACTGCGATGATTTTGCCTCTTCCAGCGCCAACTTCAACTGGAGATAGCCCACCTCCTCCATCTCAAGTGTCTGAAGAGCAAACAAAGCAAGATAAACCTGCAAATGATGAGCAGGCCAAAGCTCCAGTTGCTACTCACACTAGAACTATTGGAATTATTCATCCCCCTCCGGATATTAGAAACATTGTTGACAAAACTGCACAGTTTGTCGCAAAAAATGGGCCTGAGTTTGAGAAAAGGATCATCGCCAATAATGCTAACAATGCGAAGTTCAATTTTTTGACCTCATCTGATCCTTATCATGCTTATTATCAGCATCGTTTGTCTGAATTTCGAGCCCAGAATCAGTCTTCCGGACAACCACCTTTACAAGAGCCTGCAGAATCAGCAGCTCCTGAATCATCTCCATCTGCTCCTACGGCTGATGGCAATGAAGTTATTCAAAAGCTTGACCCTGCTGCTCAATTTAGAACTCCTCCTCGTAAGGTTCTTGAACCCCCAGAAGCTGAGCAGTATACTGTTCGACTTCCAGAAGGGATTACAGGGGAGGAACTCGATATTATTAAGCTTACAGCTCAGTTTGTTGCTAGAAATGGACAAGCATTCTTGACTGGATTAACAAATAGGGAAATGAACAATCCACAGTTTCACTTTTTGAAGCCAACTCATAGTATGTTCACATTTTTTACTGGACTTGCGGATGCATATTCAAAAGTTTTGATGCCTCCAAAGGGGTTGACGAACAAACTGACTGAGAGTGTTACTGATATGACCACTGTGCTTGAACGGTGTTTGCATCGCTTGGAGTGGGAACGCTCACAGGAGCAGGCTAGGCAGAAAGCTGAGGATGAAATAGAGCAGGAGCGTATTCAGATGGCCATGATTGATTGGCATGACTTTGTTGTGGTTGAGTCTATTGACTTTGCAGATGATGAAGATGAGGACTTACCCCCTCCAATGACTCTTGAGGAGGTGATAAGAAGGAGCAAGGTATCCACCGCTGATGAAGAAGTCGTTGAGCCTGGAAAGGAGGTAGAGATGGAAATGGATGAAGAAGAGGTGCAGCTTGTTGAAGAAGGCATGAGGGCAGCTAGTCTTGAGGAGAATGATGCTGAGATGAAGGACTCAAGGGCAAATGAGGAACCAGAACCACCAATGAGAATAGTGAAGAATTGGAAGAGACCTGAGGAGAGACTTCCTGCTGAAAGAGATCCAACAAAGTTTGTTGTTTCCCCTATTACAGGTGAGCTAATTCCAATTAATGAGATGTCTGAACACATGAGGATTTCTCTCATTGATCCGAAGTACAAAGAACAAAAGGAAAGGATGTTTGCCAAGATAAGGGAGACCACTCTAGCAGCTGATGATGAGATTTCTAAAAACATTGTTGGACTGGCACGAACCCGTCCTGATATTTTTGGTACCACTGAGGAAGAAGTTTCTAATGCAGTTATGGCTGAAATTGAGAAGAAGAAAGATGAGCAGCCAAAGCAGGTTATTTGGGATGGTCACACTGGAAGTATTGGGCGCACTGCAAACCAGGCCATGACTCAAATTGTTGCTGGGGAGGACCAAAATGAAGCTCTGAATAATGATATGAGGAACCTTCCCGGCCCTGCAGCTCCACCTCCTCGACCTGCTGTTCAACCAGTACGTCCCCTCCCACCACCCCCTGGTCTGGCCTTGAATCTTCCTCGTGTACCTCCAAACACAGTCCAATATACCACTCCATCTACTTCTGCATTTCCTGCACCTCCTCCAAGGCCAGGTTTGCCCATGATGCCATCTATGCGTCCTCCTCCTCCTCCAATGCACATGACCCATGGACAGCAACCTGGCATGATGAATCAGCCTGCATCAATTCCTCCATCTATGAACCCATCTGGTATTCCTGTTCCACCTCCACCTGGATCTCAGTTTGCTCATATGCCAATTCCCCGGCCGTTTGCCCCGGTTCCTCTTCCCCCATCAGCAATGTCTATGATGCCACCACAACCTCCTATGCCAATGCCTCCTCCTCCTCCTCCAGAGGATGCTCCACCACCACTTCCAGAGGAACCAGAGCCAAAGAGGCTGAAGCTTGATGATTCTGTTCTTATCCCTGAAGATCAGTTCCTGGCTCAACATCCTGTATGGAAAATCTCTTTGCTTGCAGTCGTTAGCATTATTTTGGCTAGATGTTTTAGCTCATACAGTATCTAACAACTGACTTTGCTTGTGTTCTGCTTTTTCTGCAGGGACCTGTATGCATCAGCATTTCTGTTCCCAATGTTGACGAAGGAAATCTCAAAGGGCAAGTTTTGGAGATCACCGTGCAGTCATTATCTGAAACAGTGGGGAGCTTGAAGGAGAAAATTGCGGGACACATCCAACTTCCTGCTAACAAACAGAAATTGAATGGAAAAGCTGGATTTTTAAAGGACAATATGTCACTTGCATATTACAATGTTGGAGCGGGTGAGACTCTCGCGCTCTCCTTGAGAGAACGTGGTGGTAGAAAGAGATGAGAGGCTCTTTGGGATGTACAATTCTTTGAGATGAACTATGAACCAGAAATCTCTTTTGAGCATCTGATGAATAGATTATGGAAATCACTAGTGGAGTGACCAAATGAAGAAAGGAGGGAACTTTGGTTGGTAGGGTATTGGTACAGAGTTTTACTATTTAAGGTGAAGCATATAAAGTCTCTTGCTTTCAAGTATTATCCTTTTGATCACCTACTTCCGATTTTCTAATAGAAGTTAGATAACCTTGGAACATGTGTAACGCGTGATAGATTTGTGCTGCCGATGCTATTGAAGAACTGTTTTCCTTTGACCGAGTTTTCCTGAATTTATATTGCCTATATTATAATCTGGAGTCAAGTCTTCACAAGAGTTCTTTGATCTGCTATTGTTTCACTTAGTGCTAGTGTTCACTTCTAAGGTATAAATTTAATAGTACTTCGAACTTCTATATCAGTAAGCATTATATATACATTGCTAGTTATCTTCACAGTGAACTTTACACGTCGGACTCGTATTTTTTACCTTGTGACCAGTCCAACTAGTTATCCACCTACAGGCCTTGTGCTCTTTAAGCATTGGTGTGATGATGTAAACATGATTCCAGCACCTGGTATTATCTTTCACGTTGTTTTGAATGCAACAGTTGAGTACAACTGCAGTCCCTGATCCAGAGGGTTGCTCTTCTGGTTTATCAGACAGTTGGAGAAAAGGAAACCGGTACTACCTATAATAAGTTGACTTTATGAGGTAGCAAGCTACATATTTTTACTGTACGCAAAGCTAAGCATATTAGAAATTTCACATATCCACAGTTCAAATTTTGCACTGGAAGATAAAGGTGTTAGATATTAATGGAATTTTGAGCTCAACTCTATATCCATGGACGACAAACAATAGTTTTGCAGGGAAAGGTTGCATCTTCCGCATCAGAAAACTCATAATGAAATAAAATTTGCATATTTCAGGCCAATTCTGCAACTAAACTGCGTTCATGTTTATTCTTTTGGTTCATTCCCAGCCGAAGAAGAACTTTCATAAACCAACTTGAATTCGTCGGTTTAGCTCTTCTCGTAGTTGCTCTATTACATTATCCTTCTCAGATATTATCTCCACCAGCCTTGTGTTCTCTGCTTTAAGTGCCTCAAACTGAAATAATATCCCTTCAATCTGTGTTTCAATGGCTTCGTCGCTCAGCTCAAGCGCGCTCTCCACCACTCTGACCACCCTCCACAGGCTCACCACCACAAGCAACCCTCCTCCTCTCTTCTCCAGCAACGCTTCCATGAATAGTGCTCCAACAGCAGCTCCGCCGTCGACCAAGTACACAGGGTGGCGGAAAAATGAAACCCCCAGTCCTACTGCCAGCGCTATCGTCTTTGCGGAGAGTATACTCAATATGGCGATTCCTACCCAGTGATACCATGGTTCTTGACTAGCGTTCTTGTTCTTTGTCGACGTGCATGACAGTAGACAAGAAGTAACTAGTTCGAGCACGCTCAAGACAAGGTCAACTAGGAGCAGCAAGATTGAAATTACTCGAACTGGTGGAGATTCAAGGAACGTTGCCAACTTGGTTCTCCAAGTTGGGACATTTATCAGCAGTTGTCTGCAGGGGTTCAAAAACTGGTTCCACTGTTGTCTTCTGTACCAGTTCTTAAGTAGGTTTTCTACTGAAACTTCAACACATTGGATAGAGTTGGAAGTCATAGGAGGATGTTTTGGTGGGTGCATTTGAGAGCATCCATTGATGGGGTCTGGAGTTTCCATGAATAGATAATAATGATAATACGAATGACATTGAACATTAATACCGAACAAAGTTATGATTATCAGAAGAATTATTTAGAAGGCTACTTTAAGGCAAAGTGAAGGTTTGTGTATGCTCGAGGGTCACGTTTGGATATGCGTAAAGCCATGTTATAAAGTTACGATCTTTCACACACCCATTTCTTTTTATGAATAATCTGTCCTCATTTTGTTAAGAGGAGAAGTATTTCATGTGACAATTTTTTGAAATTACGTGCTTCCAAACAATGAAGAAATTCATCTCATTCGTCCATTTGACGGTTGGAATTCTTCGACACCTCTTAGTCACTCTTGTTTACTCTTGAAGGTTCCACAGAGAGCGACAGTTTGTTCTCTTCTAAGGTTTTGCTCTCTTCTCTGGCTTCCTCTCCTTCTTCACCGTCGGCTTCTTTTCTTTGATATTGCTTCTTGTTTCTCGAAATGAGCAATCTTTTTCTGTGTGTGTATATCTTTCTCATGAGGATTCGCAAGAACGCAAATTGCTCCTTGTTGGTGCTCTTGTTGCACGCTCCTGGGTCCGAGGTGCTTCAAACACACATGTGCCAGCTTAACCAGTCTCCATAGGATGTGAGTTCCTTCTCTAGCGATGTTCACCCATATTCTCTATCTCAGCTCAGTTGATTATTTTCATATATCTACCAAATCCCTCTTCATTGTTGATTATTTTTACATATCTGCCAAAGAAGGGTACTCCATGTGCTAGTATCATTTGAGTTTACTCAAATCGTACAGCAACAACATTGTAGCAGCTTCTCTAGGCCTCTCCTCCGTGAAGAAACCCGAGAAGACAATATTTGGGTCACGTAGGGGCCGAGCAAAGTCGGCGAAGAAAGGGTGGTTGTCGACGTCGACGAGGACGTCGAACCCGTATGCATTCTAATACTATTCTGAGTTCGGTTTGTTGTGGGGTAAACTTAGGGGTGAAGTATTTATGTTCATGTTTGTGTTGTAATTTTTAGTGTTTCTTTGATTGTTATTATTATTATTGCTCAATTTGCAATTGGGCATACAGTAATTGTCTCTTTTCAACTATATATTTTGATATTCTTTGATAGCATAGTTGAAGTGTTTTTGTTCTTGTATAGTTCTACACTATTTTTAGAAAAGGGGTCCAAGTTTCTATTCTAGTAACTTGTTGCTAGGCAATCTGTTGGAAAACATGCCCAGATCATGAGGGAACTGAAGCCTAGTGATTTTGATCCCAAAGAGAAGTTTTGGACGAGGTTTCCACCTGAAGGATCAAAAATTACACCTCCTCATCAGTCTGTTGAATTTTGGTGGAAGGACTATTGTACCCTAGTTTTCAGGCACTATATTTTATGAGTTACAATCCTTTGAATGTGATTCAAGTTTATAGTATTTATCTCTTTACTATTCTTCACGTTTAATGTGATGGGATATGAGTTATGGTTTCATTTTTCTGTATTGTTTTGTTTCAGAATTATTAAATTTCCCTTGTTGACTTTTTTATTTAAAATATGGTGATGCAATGCCCTCTTATTTCCTTCTTTTTTTCCTCACATATTGGGGATTTAAGGGACCTATTCTAAGTTGATATAACTGATTACATGCTAGCTATGTGTGGAAACGATGCCCTCAAAGAACTTTCTTCCTAGGGAAGAGTGTCAGTTTCTTTTATCTTACTCAAGATGATAGATTCATGATAAAAACAGTAAAGAAGTCAGAAGTCAAGGTTAGTTGCCAAATTATTGAATTCTCAATTTTGTTTAGTTTGAAGTTTGTTAAGGAGTTATTCTAATCAGTAGTGCTTTTGTAGCAATTGGTAAATTACCGTTGCCTGGCATCCACCATACTTCTAATTATTACATGGTTTTGGCAAAACAATATTGCTTGTGAAGTTTGATAAAACACCTAAAAACATGCTAACGACTTGGGTACGTTGGACAAGGAGTATTGAGGAAAGTGGGCCACATCACAGGCCTCATATTGTCATCTTACATTACGACAACCTTTGTCGTTTTACTTCATTTCCCTAGCACTGGCAATATTGTAAATACTACTAAATAGGTCTTTCAGTTTTTGTACAACCACCTATCACATATATGTTAGTTAATATTTCCTTTGATTCTAGGAGAAGCAACCAACAGGAAGAAGGTAGAAGACATATAAATGTGGTCCTGGAAAACATTAAATTGTAAGGAATAAGAAAACGTTATTTCTTCCTTCTTCGATCTTCCTTACAACTTCTTTCATAGTATCAGAGTAGCAAATCTAATTCCCACACCCTAAACTACAATGTCTAATAAAATAGACAACAGTGGCACCAGTGCCACAAACATACCATCGACAAATGAATATGAACCCTATTTTGTTACTAACACTGAGAACCTCGGGGCTGTGCTTGACACCACGCCTTTCAATGGCAACAATTACATCACCTGGAGCAAGTCCATGGCTATAGCTTTATGCGTCAAAGACAAACTGTCTTTCATAGATGGAACCTGTATTATGCCCACGGAAGATGCAATTTTATCAGCAAAATGGAAGAGAGCCGACAGCATGGTAAAATCATGAATCCTCAATGCCATAATTAAGGAACTAGGTGACGCTTTTCTATCTTTCCCTACTGTTAGAGAACTCTGGGTAGAATTGCAAGAGAGGTTTGGTGAAGCTAATGGCCCATTGTTGTATCAAATAGAAAGGGCAATAAGTTCTCTTAAACAAGGTATTTGAACGGTATCTGCCTATTACACTAAACTTAAGAAGTTATGGGATGATTTGTCCAGCTTGAGTCCTATTCCTATATGTACTTATGATGCCTCAAGGGCCATTACTGGTAAAGAAAATGCTCATAGGCTTGTACAGTTCTTAATGGGTCTTAACGATGATTTTGAGCATGTTGTTAATCAGATCATGTTAATGGAGCTATTACCTACTGTGAATAAAGCCTTCTATATGTTAAAAACTGTTGAGAGACAAAAAATAGTCAATTTTACTATAGACAGCACTCCTAACATGGCAATGCTAGCTAACTACTCAGAAGTATTTTCTCTAGTAGCTAAGGTTGTAACTATTAGGATGTTTTTGGCCATTGCTGCCTCTAAACAATGGCCAATCCACTAGTGTGACATCAATGATGTCTTTCTCCATAGATACTTAGATGAATAACTCTATATGTTACCCCCTCAAGGTTACACAAAGGCTAAGAAAGGGGAAGTATATAGACTAATCAGATCTATTTATGGCCTAAAACAGGCTGGTAGACAGTGGAACAAGGAGCTATCCACAAAATTATACTCAATAGGGTTCACAAAGTCAGAAGCTGATGACTGCCTATACACTAAGGGCACGAGGAATAATTTCATAGCATTAATCATTTATGTGGATGATATTTTGATAACAAGAGCTAATGAAGAACACATGGAAGCAGTCAAGAAAGCATTGAATACAGAATTCACTATCAAGGACATAGGGTATACAAAGTTTTTCTTGGGGATCAAAATAGCAAGAGCAGAAGATGGAATGATACTTACTCAAGGCAAATATGTCAAAGATATCCTCCAGGAGACCAACCTATTGGACTGCGCACCCTGTGCGACACCTATAGTCCCTGGAACCAAGTTAACAATTGAAGAAGGTGAGCTACTAGACAAACCAGAAATATAAAGAAGATTAATGAGAAAATTGCAATATTTAGGCTTCATTAAGCCTGACATCACATATGTGACACAGCAACGTAGCCAATTCATGAGCAACCCTAGACTATTACACTGGGAAGCTGCTAAACGAGTATTGAAGTATCTTAAAGGAACCCAGAACCCAGGGATTCTCTACGCAACAAAGGAAAACCCTCACCTTACAGCCTACTCCAACTCAGATTGGGGAAGTTGCATCTTTTCCAGATGCTCCCTAACAGGCTTCCGCGTATTCCTTGGGAAGTCCCCAATCTCCTGGAAAACAAAGAAATAGATAACGATGAGTCGGTCGTCAGCTGAATCGGAATACAGAAGCCTAGCTTCAACTACTTGAGAACTAAAATGGATAATGCAATTGCTTCAAACGTTTCAACTCGAGGTACAGAAACCTATACCTTTATTTTGCGACAACCAAGCCGCCATCTACATCTCGAAGAATCCAGTCTTCCACGAGAGGACGAAGAATCTTGAAATCAATCTCCGTCTAGTTTGGGACTGCGTAAACCTAGGGTTCCTTCAGCTGACACATGTGAACATGAGGATCAACTAGCTGACTTGTTTACGAAGGCCTTGAGGGCACGTGTGTTTTTGGGTCTTGTTGGCAAGATCGGAGTTGTTGGTAAGATCGGAGTTGTTGGTTTCGACCAAGCCTCCAACTTGAAGGGGGTGATAAAACACCCAAAAACATGCTAATGGCTTGGGTACGTTGGGAAGTATTGAGGAAAGTGGGCCACATCACAGGCCTTATATTGCCATCTTACATTACGAAAACCATTATCGTTTTACTCCATTTCCCTAGCACATGCAATATTGTAAATAGTACTAGATAGGTCTTTTAGTTTTTATACAGCCAGCTATCACAAATATGTTAGTTAATATTTCCCTTGATTCTAGGAGAAGCAACTAATAGGAAGAAGGTAGAAGACATATAAACGTGGTCCTTGAAAACGTTACATTGTAAGGAGTAAGAAAATGTTACTTCTTCCTTCTTCTATCTTCCCTACAACTTCTTTCATGGTATCAGAGCAGCAAATCTGATTCCTATACCCTAACTTACAATGTCTAATACAATAGACAACAGTGGCACCAGTGGCACAAACATACCGGTAGCAAATGAATATGAACCCTATTCTGTTACCAACACTGAGAACCCCCGGGGTTGTGCTTGTCACCACGCCTTTCAACGGCAACAATTACATCACCTGGAGCAAGTCCATGACTATAACTTTATGTGCCAAAGACAAACTGTCATTCATAGATGGAACCTGTATTATGCCCACAGAAGATGCAATTTTATATGCAAAATGGAAGAGAACCGACAATATGGTAAAATCATGGATCCTCATTGCCATGATTAAGGAACTAGGTGACACTTTTCTATCTTTCCCTACTGCTAGAAAACTTTGGGTAGAATTGCAAGAGAGGTTTGTTGAAGCTAATGGCCCATTGTTGTATCAAATAGAAAGGGCAATAAGTTCTCTTAAACAAAGTATTTGAACGGTATCTACCTATTACACTAAACTTAAGAAGTTATGGGATGATTTGTCCAGCTTGAGTCCTATTCCTATATATACTTATGATGCCTCAAGGGCCATTACTACTAAAGAAAATGCTCATAGGCTTGTACAGTTTTAATGGGTCTTAACAATGATTTTGAGCATATTGTTAATCATATCATGTTAATGGAGCCATTACCTACTGTGAATAAAGCCTTCTCTATGTTACAAAACCATTGAGAGACAAAAGTAGTCAATTCTACTATAGACAACACTCCTAACATGGCAATGCTAGCTAACTACTCAGAAGTATTTTCTCCAGTGGCTAAGGTTGTAACTATCAGGATGTTTTTGGCCATTGCTTCCTCTAAACAATGGGCAATCCACTAGTGTGACATCAATGATGCCTTTCTCTATGGATACTTAGATGAAGAACTCTATATGTTACTCCTCAAGGTTACACTAAGGCTAAGAAAGGGGAAGCATGTAGAGTAATCAGATCTATTTATGGCCTAAAACGGGCTGGTAGACAGTGGAACAAGGAGCTATCCACAAAATTATACTCAATAGGGTTCACAAAGTCATAAGCTAATGACTGCCTATACACTAAGGGCACAGGGAATGATTTCATAGCACTAATCATCTATGTGGATGATATTTTGATAACAAGAGCTAATGAAGAACACATGGAAGCAGTCAAGAAAGCATTGAATACAGAATTCACTATCAAGGACATGGGATATGCAAAATTTTTCTTGGGGATCGAAATAGCAAGAGCAGAAGATGGAATGATACTTACTTAAGGCAAATATGTCAGAGATATCCTCCAGGAGACCAACCTATTGGATTGCTCACCCTGTCCGACACCTATAGTCCCTGGAACCAAGTTAATAATTAAAGAAGGTGAGCTACTGGACAAACCAGAAACATACAAAAGATTAGTGGAAAATTTGCAATATTTAAGCTTCACTAAGCCTGACATTACATATATGACACAGCAACTCAGCCAATTCATGAGCAACCCTAAACTACCACACTAGGAAGATGCTAAACGAGTATTGAAGTATCTTAAAGGAACCCAAAACATAGGGATTTTTTACGTAACAGAGGAAAACCCTCATCTTACAACCTACTCCGACTCAGATTGGGGAAGTTGCATCTTTTCCAGACGCTAACTAACAGGCTTCTGCGTATTCCTTGGGAAGTTGCCAATCTCCTGGAAAACGAAGAAATAGACAATGGTGAGTCGGTCGTCAGTTGAATCGAAGTACAGAAGCCTAGCTTCAACTACTTGTGAACTAAAATGGATAACGCAATTGCTTCAAACGTTTCAACTCAAGGTACAGAAACCCATACCTTCTCACAGTGCTCACAAACTGGAAATTGATTTTGTCCTGTATCCCTTCCACTAACAGTCTGTGAAAACCTACCCCGCTACCCAGATCCTGACTGCCTGGATCCACCTGATGATCTGAAGGCTCTATTCTGGCGCTTACTGAAACTCCTGCCAGAAC
>JAOQMS010000003.1:29776936-29796364 GCA_027563885.1 Erythroxylum longipes | reverse complement strand
ATAGGTTAAAGATACATTCAAGCCTTATATTTTATTAAGAATGTCTTTTTTTGCTATTTATACACTTGGGCATGTGTGAAATATTACTAATAATATGAGAGTATTTTTATCCAATAGCCTGCGTATTTTATTTCTATAATAGACACAAAAAAATTGTTTCACAATTTTAAAAGGAACAAAAAATTTACATTTTTATAAATTAAAGTCAGAACAAAAAAAAAAAGTAATGTCAATAACCAAATATTATTAGAGACAAAATTCTACCTATGAATACATCAACCAAACCCAACTATGGATTCCGTGCGAACTCTTGTCTCTTGCGAAGAATATCTTTATGTATGGATAAGAGAGCTTCTAACTTTCACTGTCAAAAACTGTCACTCTCCTATGCTTTTGAGCTCCGATACCCTATAGAAAAATTTATAATATAAAATGAAAAGAAAGAGGAATTGCGATTTATTTAATTTTATAAAAAATAATTAGTTAAAAATTAAATTATCAAACTCATCACTTTGATTATGGTTATGAAATAATTTTTTATTTAATTAATTAATGATATATTTAAAAGTACGTAATTTTTAAAAAATTTAATTTGATAACTAATATTTCAAAAAAACAATTATTTAACTTAATTTATTCAAGTTTCAAAAAATTAATTAATAAATTAAAATTTATTTATTCATTAAACAATTTCTTTAATCAATTTCTAATTAGATCAAAATTTAAATTTAATTTATTCATTTAAAAATTCAATTTGTCATTTTTAATTTTCTATCTAAGTATATTAATTATTAAACAGTAGAGATGGTAAAACGTGACGGAATAAGAGCGCCACGTGGCGTCTCATGGAAGTTGGAGAAAAATCCAATAAACAGAAGTACTTCAACCTAAAGTACCTATTCGAGGGAAGAAGAAGAAGATATGTTTCAACGTGTACGATGAGGACTTGCTCGACTTCGAGAATAGGGATCTACAAATGCGTGACCTGAAACATTCCTGTTATCCTCTCTTTCAATAAGTAGTTTTGGCTAATCCTGACCTGTTGAATAATTCCTAATACCAGAATCCCTAAAAAGCCTTAGATTTCATTTCTGGAGGATATAGGGGACGAGCTGGAGTGTGAACTTCCGGAATGTCTGATCGAAGTGGACCCATATGAAAAAGAATTTTCCTATTAACAAAACATTCCCTTCTTCTTCGCTCTTCCGGAACCGGTACAGAAATGGATGATTTTTTTATGTTATTTACCTTAGTTACTGGGGGTTTTCGGGGAAGGCCGATGTGCGGCACCTTTTGGGTACTCTAAAAAAGAGTGTCTAACATGAAACTCTGATTTTTTAGCCCAAAGATGCGCCTTCGACGAGCCCTTTTATACCTACCGGCCGTCTTATGCTTTTAGGAGGGTAGAACAAAGGGCTCCTGATTCAAAGCTTAATAATAATAATAAAATTCAATTTCTATGTCGGATGCTATGCAAGAAATTGCAGTCTACATTCATAGGTTTCACAACCTCGACCTTTTTCAACAAGGGTTTGTGTTTCCTCTTTGTTTCTTTTCAACAGTTAATTGTCTTTTTAGCCAATGTTGTATGAGGTTGTCTGATTATGTTAATTCTTTCGTTTTTGTTATTTTTCAAAAAAAAAATTGTAGATGGTATCAGATTAAAATCAATATGAGATGGGAAGATACTGAATATGCTGCGTTGGGATTTCCTTCACGGGTTGTTCAATACGAAGGTACTCGTTTTCCTTCCTTTCACTTCCTTAAGTTTGAGAAACATAATGCTGTGTTCTTCTTCCTTGTAATAGTTCTGCTCCTTCTAAAATTATTTGGGCTTAATAGAGAGGCAAATGGGTAGTTGAGTTCCAAAAAAACAGTTGAAATGACAGTATTTTTTGGTAGATTTTCATTGACATATGTTTGCTTGGGCTGTAGCTCCTGATTTGGGTTCTGATGAAATGCTTGGAGTATGGAGGATTAATGACAAGGAAAACAGTTTCTCAACTCAGCCTTTTCGAATTAAATATGCGAGGCAGGACATTCGCCTATGTATCATGATCTCATTTAACTTTTCTCTCAGGAATTTTAAGGTAACCCTTCTCTCTTCCTCTTAATAAGATTTCGTATATATGTTAAATAAGAAAAGGGGAAATTAACATATATCTCGTGACGAGAAATGCTGGAGATTAAGCAAGTGAAATTTATAGTTGGAAAGAGATGTGGCAGGGTCTATGGTATCGAGGTCTTTGCTATTAAGCTAATTGCCAACATAAGAGCAGTGTTTCTTATTTTGAAATTGCACCATGGAAGGTTGAGCCATCTTTGTGAAGGTAGCATGTATGTGCATTTTAAATGATGATATTATAATTGTCACTTATTTCCTCTAATATATAATTAATGTCAAAACACCAAACTCTACTTAACGTTATGGTTAAGATAACCTGGTTTTCTGCAGAAAACAAATCACATCTTTCCCACTTTCATAGTTTTTGCAGTGGAGTCAAACACTAGCCCATCAATCTAATTGTGGTATTTAGTTATGCTTGGAGTAATGTGAAGGCTGGTAACTTTCTTTGTGGTTATTGTGATAATAGCCTTGGGAAATTTACTCATGACTGTCTCATCTTGATACTTCTATGGCATGCAATTTACAGGTTCCTTCCAAGTCTGCTGTTATTTTGAAATTTGAGCTTTTGCAGGCGCCCA
The DNA here is from genome assembly GCA_027563885.1 of Erythroxylum longipes. Classification (NCBI taxonomy): domain Eukaryota; kingdom Viridiplantae; phylum Streptophyta; class Magnoliopsida; order Malpighiales; family Erythroxylaceae; genus Erythroxylum; species Erythroxylum longipes. The sequence goes on along the minus strand of JAOQMS010000003.1, from coordinate 29,793,658 downwards.
TAACCACCAGTGGGTGAGTTTTGATGAGTTTTTGTTTGGCAATTGTGTACCTTGATGTTTGCTTCATTCTTGGCTTTACATTTGCAACTAAGGTTGGGCTTGAATAACGAATGTAACACTCTTATGCAGAGCTGAGTTGCTGAGTTACTTGGACTCATCCTCAGTTGCAGTTCATGAATTTCGAATTCCTCCTAAAGCTCTACTTGGATTGCATTCATACTGTCCTGTCCATTTTGATTCATTTCATTCTGTTCTAGTTGATGCAACTGTGCACATCAGTCTGTTAAGAGCTGCTTCTCACATGAAGGTATCCAGGTTTGTCGCATTTCTTGTATGAAACAATTGACGTTCTGTCTTGTGATTTATATTTCCCTTCTGTTTGAGTAACTTGTTGAGTTGGATTAGTGCATTGGTTCTAGCAGTACTCAAGATTTCACTGTTGGAACTTCTGATGCTTTGAATCAAGTATGTTCATGCAGAATACTCTTTTATATATCTTGTTAACCATACAGATATCTATAATTCATCATTTTCCTCTTTCAACAGCGTATGTTCATATTGTGCATTAGTCAGAATCGGATTATACAAATTATTGAATGCATGTCCAGATTCTTTTTGGTACAATATAAATAAACACATTGGAAAACAAACTAGCTTCTAATGTGCATGACCCCACATCACAAACTGTGATCAAAATGTATTTTACCTGGAGGAGGGTCATTTTTTGTGGGTAGATGAACTTGTTTTGTTATCAAATGTATAAAATCTGGAGGTAGGTGCGTTTAGTACACGTACTAAACTCCGATGAATTTGATCCTGATTTTGAAGAATTAGCGTGTGCTTAGATATTCAATATGATAACCCTGGTGAAGTTTCTAACTTTCGATAAAAATATCATGCTGATTCTCTCTTGTGTGTTGTCATATTGCATCACAATCAGCACGCCTTTCATCAGTTTTGAGGTCCCTGTGAGTTTTTTATTTATGGTTCTTCACTGTTAGTCACATGTTTCTTCCATGTGTTGGAACAATTTTGTTTTTCATCAGGACCTGAGTAAGGCATCTTCTATGGATGTGAAGCTGGCTAAGCTTGTTAAAGCATTTCTAGTTGCTCGTGATACATTGCTTGAAGACCTAAGAAAACTAAGCCAAGCAACTCACCAACCAATTGACTTAACAGAATTTACATCCAACATGGATGATATAAAGATGCTTGATTCTGTCTTACAAGCTAGTATGGATACTGCAAATGATGAAGTTTCAAGACCAGACAAGCGACAAAATATTCCTAAGGTCCTTGCTTTAATTTGTTTGCAGGCTATTCTTTATTGCCTTCTTACATTTGTATTTTGTTTGCTTAACACTTTCTTTCTTTTATGGAACAGAAAGCAAATGGTACCATAGCTTCTGAAAGCAATAGGCTTGCCTATATTTTAACTGAGGATGCTGTGTCAAACGCATTTCATGCACTAGGTGCTCAATTATCATACTTATGGAACATATTTCTGCAATTCCACAGGTTTACTTTACAGCAATATAAGCTTAACACGTTCTCTTGGATTGATTTAGATATATGATTGCTAGCATTAGTGTGCTCACTGTTGTGAGACTTGATACATAAGGTGACTCGTTAGCAATCTAGTTGTGTTTAATTAAACAGAGCAGTATTTTCTCTTCTCATATCTACTGATGAACATGTTCCCAGACTAAAATATTGTTTATTTAAGACTCAGAAAAATATGGTGACTCAAAGAGATGTATGGTTTCTGTGTGCTTATATGATGGACAAGAGGATGAATATCAATTTCGTTGTTGTTAACTTCCATATTCTTTTTCTTTCTTAATTTTCTACTTCATGTATTTTTAGAATTACATTTGCAATTCAGACTTATTGATCATCGATAGGTTTTGTTGTAATTATTAAATTCTGCATCAGGCAACATCATTATTTAAATACTTACAATGGTTACCAGTTTTTTAACATTTTTAGAAAGGGGTTAAGTGAGCTGGAGTTGGTAGAGTACTTGAAGAAAACTTCTATAAATGGCAAAAATGAACTGATATGGTGCATTTAATTTATACCATTTTGATGTTATCATTGTGTTTGGATTTGCGATTTTGTTTCTGTTTACAATGTCAAAAATCATGTGATTTGGCATGGTTGTCATGACCACTTGTTGCCCTTCTGTTGAACCATTTTGACTTGGTTCTCACGTTTGCTGGATGATAAGACTTGCTGAGGACTGGTGATCTTGTCTAAACACTTGTTTTTGGTTTCCTATTGAGACCTTTATCTTCTGAATTAGATACTGCCTTCATTAAAGTGTGGTTATAGCCCCGATTTCTATTTTACACTTTTCCTTCTCATCCTTCTTTATTACGTTGATATTTTCTGTTCATCCTATCTCTTCCTACTAGATTTCTTGCTTATCAGATTTATAGGGTTTTTCTTTTCTATATAACCTTTTAGCAAGGAATTTTAGCAGCATGGTGATTTCCTACTTCATACACTTTGTACAAACTACTTAGTGCATCTTTTCAAATGGCATTCCGTAATATGCTATTATTCTTTGCATTTAATAGAAACAATACTTTAGACTTTGTTATGATCTTATCATTTATAGTCGTTGAAGTGGGGATCTATTTGCTTAATTCCAGGTCCAACAAAACAAAAGTACTAGAAGTGTTACGTGATGCATGGGCTAGAGATCGAAGGGCTGAATGGTCAATATGGATGGTATACTCTAAGGTTGAGATGCCTCATCAGTATATCAGTAGTGGGGGTGATGACATTTGTAACCCTGGTGTTCATAAAAGAGTTTCTGTTTTGAGGAAGCTATCTGATGATGTCTGTACTCTTGTCTGCAACTTTTGATTTATCATGTATTCAATGCTGTTTTCGGTCTTTCTATCATAGTCATTAAGGAATCCTGTACTCCATGATCTTTACTTCCTTATTTTCTTCTCTACAGCCTTCCCAGATTGCAGCAACCCGTGCTGAACTTCACCGGCGAAGTATAGCCCAAATGAGGGTGAGCTACCACATAAAGACCAAGCTGATTTGCTGTTGTCATCTTCCTCATATTCTAGATTTCTGCTAGCTGATGATTTGTTTTAATACTATACAGATGAATAATCGATCGCTTCAAGACATGTACATATTTGGAGATCCTCTACGACTTCCTATTGTTATTGTAGAGCGTGTGATAAATGCACCACGGCGTACTTTTAGTGAAAATTCCTACTTCAGAAATGTGGATCTTTTAGATTCACTTGGTTTACTGAGTGGATTTAGTAGCAATAGTAAAAACAATATATCTGCACCTCCAAAGCAAAGTGATCGTGCCTTGAAGGTTGTAGTCTTTGTGCATGGCTTTCAGGCAAGTCTTGCTTGTATGTGTGTTTCTTAATGTTAGACGTTTGTTTTTGTTTCATTCTTTTAATCTATGCTCTCTTTTACTCAAAAACAATTTAATTGCCTAATTGGAATTCCGCGCAGAAACAGAATGCTGTTCCTATATATTGATTTTTGAATGATTCTATCATTTTAGGGACATCATCTGGATTTAAGGCTTGTTCGGAACCAGTGGCTTTTGATAGATCCTAAAGTAGAGTTTCTAATGTCCGAGGCTAATGAAGACAAAACATCTGGAGACTTCAGAGAGATGGGTTTAAGGCTGGCAGAGGAAGTTATATCTTTTGTTAAAAAGAAAATGGATAGATATTCAAGATCTGGTGCCTTAAGAGATATCAAGCTTAGCTTTGTTGGCCATTCCATTGGAAATATCATTATAAGGACAGCATTAGCAGGTATACAATAATTGCATTGGCTTGCCATGTGTTTCTATTGGTTGTGGTTTGATGCTAGCTTTGCACTTGTTCTGTGACAGAAAGCATTATGGAACCATACTTGAGATTCCTTTACACATATATTTCAATATCTGGTCCACATTTGGGGTACCTTTATAATCAAAATTCTTTATTCAACTCTGGGTTGTGGCTTTTGAAGAAGCTCAAGGGAACACAATGCATTCATCAGCTAACATTCACAGATGATCCTGATCTTCAAAATACTTTCCTGTACAGACTTTGTCAGGTAGTGAATGTTAATAATAGTTTTCCTGTAATTTTTACTCGTTTGTGCACATAGAGATATCTTCTCTCTCTTGTACATGAGAAATGGTTTGCTGTTTAGCTCCCTTACCTGGTAATCACACTGCTAATTGATATGAAATTGAAGCGCTAACTTCTAATTTTGATTGATGAATTGACACGGTTCTTTGGTTTGTCCAGCAAAAGACACTGGAAAATTTCAGGCATATAATACTGCTTTCTTCACCTCAGGTACCCCTTGATCATCACTATTACTGGGAAGAACTTTTCTGAAATCTTTAGTTATATTTAAAGAACGCATCCTGTATTCACTTTTTGAATGTCAAACAAAAACATGAGATTTGACCATGCTAGAAAGAAAAGAAATTTGAAAAGAAACAACAATAAAATCCAAGAACTTCAGAATGTTATGTAATTGGAGCTGCTGCTCGTCATGACATTGTTCCTCAAAATCTTCTTATGCTGATCTAACTTGTTATATTTCTTTCAGGATGGTTATGTGCCATATCATTCTGCTAGAATTGAGCTGTGCCGAGCTGCTTCCATGGATCACTCGAAAAGGGGCAAAGTGTTTCTTGAGATCTTGAATAATTGCATGGATCAGATACGGGCTCCTACATCTGAGCATCGACAGTTCATGCGCTGTGATGTCAACTTTGACACCACTGCTTACGGGAAGAACTTGAATTCATTCATTGGGCGAGCTGCACATATTGATTTTCTAGAATCTGACATTTTTGCAAAGTTCATAATGTGGTCATTTCCAGAACTGTTCCGGTGATTGCCATTTGAATTTGCATCCTCTGCCGTTCCAATTTTCTCCAGCCACTCTCTTCCAGGTTTTCTTGCCAATGTTGACCAAACTGTTGTGGGTTTTTTACCCACGGCACTCGGCAGCCATACTCCTTTATACATGCATTCATTTGTTGCAACATGGTATTAGTTCAAAGCCAGTTCTACTGAAGAAAATCATGTGGTTGTTGTTTCCTCCACAAGTGGGTCTGAACACAACCCTTAATGAAGATCTAGTTGGTTGGGATAAATATATACTAATAGGATGGTTCGCAAGAAACCAGCTTTGCAGGTTGTAGTAAATTAGTGATTTGATACATAATCTATAGGATGTTAAAATCCCTCCACTTACAAATGTAAGAAGAAAAACATTAGATCCCATGTAGTTGGTTCAATTCAGAAGTAAAATTTCAGTTGTTAACTTTTCAATAACTGATTGCCTATGATCATGAATGAGATTATTAGTCACTGTCAATGATCCCAAACTTGGAAAAGCCAACTGATATGAGTCAAATCTCTTATTCTCTGAATTGTTTTCTGGGGGGAATTCAGAATAAAGCATTAGCAGAAAGCCAGAAACAGAACTTGTCCCTTTTGCTGTCATTAAAATGTCTACAAATTGAAAAGTATATGTTGCAGAAAGTTGGTCAAAGGATTAAGAGAAACTATAATACCCAGTTAATAAAAAATGATAAAACGTACAAGAGCCTATTACAACGCCAGATCACACTGTAGCAGTGTCGGCTATAGGGCACATACCATACACAGTTGTCCGGATGGTGGCCCTAAACAATCTTCCAACCTTCCCTGTTTGTTTGATCATGTCCTTCTCACACTATGGTTCATTGGTTCTCTTTAACTATACACAGCATTTTTTTATATTTTAGAAAGACATTGTTTTTGTTACTCGAACTCATAACTTTCTGTCACAGACGAATAATCTTATCTTCTCCTAAATCACATAAAGGTACAATTCAATAAATATTAAAAGTGGCATGAAATGAAATTTATATTACTTTAAGCTTAATTTGTATAGTTGATGAATTTTATAATCAAATTTAACTTGGTTATGTAATATATTAAGTTCGTGATTTTTAATAATTATCTCCTCTTTTAATATTATCTAACCGTCAAAAAATTAGATAAGTTTGATATTAAAAATGAATAAATAATTAAAGTAGTTTGTATAAAAGGAATAATCTATAATTTTATACCTTGAAAATCAATATTTAAAAAATTCAACAAGTTCGACCGATTCAACAGTAAAAACTTTGAACCGTGACTCAATTTATTTTAATAACTCTTGTTGTTAAAATTTGATCAGTTTATCAAGTAATCGGTCAATTTTTGAAAATTAATAATTTCTTATTAACTAAAATAAAGCGATTAATTTTTATTTAACAATCTTTTTTTAATTAAACTTCAAATTATTTGATATATAAGTACGATATCTTTTATTCATAATTCATATTTTTATTTTTATTCAACTTTTAGTAAATTTTATCACGGTCTAATATTGGTTGAACTTTTAAATCTTAAATCTCTTGTTTTATCGGTTTAACTTCGGGTCAGTTTTAAAAATATTGTTGAAATTTTTTGTTGAAGATGAAATTTTTACGTGAATCATTTGAAATCTAACTAATTAAAAATAATTTATCGTAATTATTCATTTTTAAGATATATTTTTGAAAACTAATAAAAATTTAGCTTAATTATGCAATATTAGTTGTGTCTCTAAATGGTTTAGATTTTATAGGTTAAAGGAGGAAAGTTAGTATATATTTATACTTTTTAATTAAAAGTTGAAACTATAGTAAATAGCCCTACAGCACTATATCAAAACTCATATCTACAAATGAAGTATTCTGAAAAGCCAGTAGTCTTAGCTTGAGTTATGTTATTATATGCCAATCGATGCTTTAAAAACCCGGCTGGATATTAAGCCAATAAGATAACATATTAAAATTTAAAAGATTTAATTAGTATTAGATTGTTATAGAATCGGTTAAAAATTGAATAAAATCAAATAATTTTAAATATGATTAAAAAATTGTCCTTATTTATCAAAAAATTTAGAGGTTAATTAAAAAGAGATTATTAAATAGAAATTAATTGGTTTATTTTGGTTTATAAAACTTATTAATTAATAAAATTAATCGATTAATTAATAAATTAACCAATTTTTATTAAAAAAATTATTAAAATAAATCAAGCTGAAAAGTTAAAAGTTTTATATTTTTACGATTGAATTGACTGAACCAATTAAATTTTTTAATCATTGATTCTAACTATTAGTTTAGGATTCTAACTATTAGTTTAGGATAGACACGAATGGTCTAATTAAAAATTCTAACTTATTCTCTTTGTTTTCTACTTTTCTTATTGGCAAACACAACCACAGCCTTTATATATATATATATATATATGTATGTATATAAAGTGAAGTTGAAGCTATACTAGTATTATGTATGATGTTGAATAATGGAAACTTAGCTTTGAGATTATTCCTCTTTATCCAAAGTTTCCCATTACCAAACAAAAGTGAGTGACTAATAAAACCCCATTAAAATGTCCCACTATGAGACAATACTCCATTACTTTAACCAACTAGAATGATTAAAAGCTTAAGAACATAATTAATAAACAACCCTCCTTGTCTAGTAGTAGTAGTAGTGACCAAAAACCATGATTATAAATAAATAATAACCAAAACCCACCAATTCTTTCATGTATTATAATCAAAATCCTTAAAAAGTAGTGTAGCATGTTCTTGATTGTTGTTTGATATGGTGGTAAGAGACCGACAAGAGCGAGTGGTGACAATGTTTCTCCTACAAGTTAGTGTAACTTCTTAACGTTCTTTATATTTTTTCCTTTGTCAACAACCACCGGTTAGTCAATTTTTTCCTTCGGCCCCTCACATTTTCTGTTGCCAAATCTGTTTTTGATTTGATGTTGGGTTTGGTCATTTTCATCTCCATGTTTCTGTTGTTGGGTTGTGGTCCAAACACCCTTTTTTTAACCCAAAAAAAATTCAAAATTCAGAGCTTGGAACCTTAGGATCGTCGGTGGTGTATGCGAGGAAAGGAGGGGTTAGGAAAGCGATAGGGTATTTAAGTTTTGCTTTTCGTACGAGACACACAACGACAAGTGAAGTGAATAATGTGATGGTCCCATTTGAGAGGTAGCTCGTGCGGGTAAAGATATGATTAAGAATTGCTTGGCGGTGTACGAGTGGACGCAGAGGCGGAGGAGGACCACCGGACCACCATGCACGGTGCTGTAGTCGGTGCTGTAGTCTAAACTCATGCATGCATTTGATGAATCATTTGAACTTTTTGTACAAAACAGTAGACTACTCTTTTGTTGACCATCTAAATTATGCCTCGTAAAGGAAGAAAAGTCTATAAAGTTGGTACAAATTACATAATTCAATATAAAAATTATATTTTTTTAAAAAAATTAACTACCCATCAAATTATTTTAACAAATATATTATCCTATAATTGATAAAATATGTATAATTATTCTAACCTAATTTTAGAAGTAATTTCATTAGAGAAAATAAAAATCTATTTAAATGATTTAAATATATTACAAAGAGTTTAATTATTTAAAACAATGACTATATTGTAAAATTATATATAAATTTTGTATTTTTATCTTTAAATAAAAGGTAAAATAATTACTTTAAGAATAAGACAATAAATTTGATTCACTAATTTAAATGTTTAGTCATATATACCCTGAAATATATTCAAATTTTGATTTTAAAAATCAAATTAAACAAATAAAAAGAGAAGTTTAAGATTTAAAAGATTTTATCGATATTAAATCGTTATAAAATCTGCTAAAGATTGAATAAAAGTAAAGAATTTAAAACATGATTCAAAGAGATAATTAAATAATTTAAAGTTTAATTAAGAAAAATATTTTTAAATAAAAGTTAACTGATTTATAAGAATTTATTAATTTATAAAAATTGACCAATAAATTAATTAATTTTTAACAACAAAAAATATTAAATTAAATTAAACCAAAAAATTAGACAATTCGAGCTGTAATGTAAATAACAAAATTTAGAGTAATTTAATAATAAAGTATTTTGTCCATTGATATGATATACCAACTCTCAAATAAATAAATAAACATGTTCATGTCAAGTACAACTGTACAAGTATGGGGACAAAAGACAAATTATTTGAATTTAATTAATTATTTATTTATATTGAGTCACTTTCCATGGTGGGCCTGTAATCATTATTAATTTCTAAGTTAAAAGTGAAAAGAAAAAGTAACAGTCTCATTTCAAATTTCAAAAATATCTTCCGCTTCAGGTAAATTTTCCTTTTTCACCTTTTTTTTTCTAATTTCTTTAGCAATTTAAATAAAAGTAATTAGCTGTTAATAAAAAGGTGGGGTATCGACAGGTTGGCAAATACATCCACCCTTTGTACGGACCTCAACTTTGAATCTGATACAACCAAAACCAAATAGCAACGTGAAGGGCTTTTTTTTATAAAAAAAAGATAAATTAATATTTAAAGTATTTAATTGTTAGTATTTTTTAATTCAGTGTTCAAATTTCAACTTAATTTAAATCGTTATTTCTATTAATATTAAACTTTTATTTTCAAATAAACATTTAATATTATCAGCTCGTGGGTAATAAATAAGAAAGAGGTTAGAGTAATTGATAAGGTTATTTTATTGTAACTAAATAGTCATCCGTTGGAGTCATGAAAATAATTTTTTTATAAAATACAAAAAAATACTACTTATAATTAACAAACTTCTTTGGACTTTCGCACAAATCTTTTTTTTTTTTTAGCTCATAAGGTATTTTAGGAGGGTTCTAATTATAGGAAGATATTTTTAAGCTATTTATACTCAGATTAATATCCGCTCGAATCGGATTAGCCTGTAAGAAATAAAATACTGGCCAAACAGATTTCTCTATTTTTAAAATTTGATCTCAAGACCTCTGATTAAGGGATAAAAGTGTTGAGCCACTCACACCTATTACTTTTTGCAAATATTCTTACGAGATTAGTTAACTAAATTAAATGTTTAAGTAAATTATTTAAAATTAGTCTCTTTACTAATTAAAAAAAAGATGCGTACTTTTTTTTTTTTTTTCAAGATATCACGTATTGAATGTGATTATTATTGTTGATAATAGAGTGAAGGTCCACAGTACTCAAGAAACTCAGATTTTCTTGCAGAAGCTGGACGAGATAAAGAGTACCATGGAATTTATTTCTGGTGTAAAACGTACCATAGATGCAATTGAACATTGCGAATATCTGCAATTTGATAGACACCGTCTTATTAAAATTAAATTTTCATAATAAATCACAATAAATTGGTGAAAGCATGAGTAAAATACAATTTTAAAGAAGAGAATTAGATATTTAAATTCTAAAAATATTTTATAATCATAGTTTTAATTATACCTAGTTAAAAAGAATTTGAATAATATTAAAAAAATTTGTGATGAATTTTTTGGTGCTTTTTAATTTTCAAATTTAATAAAAAAACCTATTGATTGCTTGAATTTTTTGTTTATATTTTTTTGTTTTGGTTTGTTACAGTTTTTAAAATGCATGAAAAAGTGGTTTCTGTTTTTTAATATAATTTATTATCAACTATATTTAATGTGTTATCATTAATAAGAATTATAAATATTTTATTTTAACATTATATTAAATTAATTAAAATTATAAATAATTTAATTTTATTTAATTTTGTAATTAAATTAAATTATTAATTAATTTAATTTAATTTTAATTTTAATTTAAATTCAAATTTAAATTATCTCCAAAATATATAAATTTTAAATAAAATGTTAATTTAATAAATTTTAATCTATAAATAAAATTTAAAATTAAGACTATTGATTTTAATAAAATAGTTTTATTAATAATTTATTAATAAATATTATATAAGAGATTAAAATACTTTATCTCTAAGTTTTATCTTATATATAATTATCTTTAATAACAAAAATATAATTATATTAGCATCATCAAGCTAACAAAATTTTATTTTCATTTAAAAATAAAAAATAAAAATTGAGAACTACAATGAAAATATAAAAGTGGAATTAACTTATATAATGAATGATAGATGTGAGATAAAGGTCATGGTGCATCGGACAATGGCATGGCAGGCATGAAAGATCTGATGAGTGATAAATGACGTTTTGGTTATGGCTGTAAAAGGAGTGTGCATTTATGGAGACGACCAGATCCAGTCTAACTGGATATTTCCTCACCTTCAATGTCGGAACAACCGTACATTGGTTAAATCATATGATTATTCAATGCTTATTTTATTTTTAATAATTAAAACAAATTAAATGCAAAGAGAGAGAGAGAGTAAAATAGCATAGGTATGCACTCCGAACAAACAACCGCACCACATCTTTTGGAAGGTCCTACCCAGATTTTCTCGCTGACCTTCACAGTTGGTTGTGTTTTTAATTGATTTTGTCCCCCTATTTTTTTTTTTAATAATATGGAAAATTTAAGAAACAAAAATGAAATGAAACCCTACGTCAGCTCGTTTCCCAACGTATGAAATTTTCTGTTTTAGTTACTCTGTTTTAACTATATTTATGTGAGATCTAGTTAAGTTTATAACACATCAAATCTTCTGTTCCAGTTATCAAATTGGTTTCATAACATATCAAATCCTCTGTTTCAGTTACTCTGCTCCAACCATATTTTATTAAATTTCATTTACACATTTATGTGGACCAATTATCATAACCGGAACAAAAGATCTGATCTCATTTTATAGTTAGATCGAAAGTTATATCAGTAAAATAAAAGATTTAAGGTTTAAGGTTTTAAAAGTTAAAGCCATATTAGATCGTCATAAAATTAATTAAAAATTGAATAAAATTTAAAAAATTAAAATATAATTAAAAGAGATTGTCTTTACTTATCGAAAAATTTAAAGTTTAATTAAAAATTGTTAAATAAAAATTATTTCATATATTTTAGTTTATAAAAACTTATTAATTTAATAAAATTGAATAATTAATAAATAAATTTATTATTTTCTAATTACTAAAATATATCGTACCCGAAAAATTAAAATCGAACCAAAAAGTTGGATAATTCAATTTAACGAGTTGAAATTTTTAATCATTTATTGCAACCTTATATGAAAATCCAAAAGGACTAATTACATATGGAATTTTTCTAACATTGCAAATGACATGTGTAACATGCCTAATACAACTCGGTTGCCAATATTAAACACATTAACGTGCAAGCCAGAAAAGCAACATTACGATGCTTCGCTACCAGTTTCCTATAACATATTTTGATGTACATGCACGAATGCCTTCATCTGTACTTGAAACAAAAAACAGAAGAAATTATAAAGTTCATGTTCTGAGGAGATTGAATTCGTAAGCTGTTGATTAATTGGCAAACAATACATATAAAAACAAGAGAATGTTCGCGGATGGTGACATTGCTCATCGCCTCTCTCTCTCCTCTCCATCTACTATATATATATATGTGCCCATATGAGCCACTCTCGAACTCACACGCTAAGCTTACATAAGAGATTCTTTCTTCTCTGAATTTGTAGGTAACAAACAAACGACGAGAAAAGAGAAGACTTTCAGTTTCAGTTTCAGTTTAACCCACACAAAACAAACAAACAAACACATGGCGTTGCTTCTTGACTCCGGTTTTGATGTTGACAAACTCAGCTACGAGATCTTCTCTATTCTTGAGAACAAGTTCCTGTTTGGTGCTTCCTCCTTTGTGTATGATGATGCCAAGCCCTCTAAAAACCTTGGTCTTGATCCTACGCAAAAGGGAGTTGGTGTTAGTGTGAGAAGTGTGAGTAGTGAGAGTAAAGTTCGCATTCTCTCAATCGACGGCGCCGGACCCACCAACGGAATCCTCTCCGCTGTGTCCCTCCAACGCCTGGAATCACGTCTCCGGCAAAAATCCGGCAACCCCAATGCCTGTATTGCCGATTACTTCGACGTCGTCGCTGGCTCCGGCACCGGCGGAGTTTTAGCGGCGTTGCTCTTCACTCGTGGAAAAGACGGGCGGCCCATGTTCACCGCCGATCAAGCTCTGTCATTTGTCGTTCAGAATGGCAGGAAACTTAACCCGTCCCCGTCGAGCGTTCTCCGGCGGGCTCTCGGGTCACCGAGGAAGGCTCCGGAGAAGCTGTTGAAGAAAACATTTGGCGACTTTACGCTAAAAGACACGCTGAAGTCAGTTTTGATTCCGTGCTACGATCTCTCCTCACGCGGGTCGTTTGTTTTCTCGCGCGCAGACGCTTTGGAGATGGACGGCTACGATTTTAGGATCAGCGACGTGTGCCTCGCCACGTCGGCTGATCCCACTGTGATTGGCACGGTGGAGATGAGGTCCGTTGACGGGAAGACGAAGATCATGGCCGTGGATGGTGGTCTAACGATGAATAATCCGACAGCTGCGGCAATCACGCACGTGTTGAATAACAAACAGGAGTTTCCTCTTTGCAACGGTGTAGAGAATGTGTTAGTCGTGTCTTTAGGTAATGGAGAGTCTAGTTTTGGGGTTGACAGTGTGGATTCATCTCCGGCACGGTTTCTGAGGATCGCCGGAGAAGAAACATCCGGAGTGGTATGTATCTTAGTATCGTTATACTTTTTATCTATTTACTTGACTTAGGATGACATGAATTGACGGTTTGATTACTGATATGAACAGGTTGATCAGGCTGTTTCAATGGCTTTTGGTCCGTTCAGGACAAGCAATTATGTGAGGATTCAGGTACCACCAAGATTCTTCCTTCTTTCTCGCATCAATCAAACCTATAAAACATATGCTGAAGAACATGTTCACATTAGGAACTGAACTTTTTTTCAGGCAAATGGGATTATAGCCAAAAGCCATGGAGTGAATTTGGAGAAAACAATAAAACTAAAATCCCAGAAGAACAGTTTAGATATTGCAGAGCAGATGCTGTCTCAAAAGAATGTAGATTCAGTGCTGTTCCAGGGGAAGAAGATGGTTGAAAACACAAACCTTGAGAAACTGGAATTGATTAGTGGAGAGCTGATCAAGGAACAAGAGAGGAGAAAAAGCAGCATTTTACCAACAGTGAGGTTGAAGCAAGTCTTCACATCTCCAAGAACATCATCTTCAACCACTGTTTCCAGTTCATCTTCGTGTTGATTGGTTTTGTTTAACTTAAAAAAGTTGAGAGAGGGTAGTGGTCTTTCTTTCCCTGAAAAATGTTTCTGCTGCCGCTTGAGATGGATTAGTGATGACATCCGAGACTGAGCAGAGCTACTGAGTGGATTGATTATTTCGTTGGAAATTTTCTTTTTTTTTTCATTTTTGTGTTGTATTTAAGCTGTTTATTATTATCATTGTATGTAAACTGTATATCTGTAAGTTGAACACAGGAATTGTCTCTGAAAGTTTACGGAATTATGAACCTACTTGGTATAAAACTCAAGTCTTAATTCGGCGTTTATGCCTTTAGCGTACAGAATCCGTATCATCATACTGCTTTTTCTTTCCTGAAAGTAATAGGTTACGGTCAAAGTGGGGATACAAAAACAACTTGAAACAAATTGGGAGTAGTTGGTCTTTTGTCTCTTATGCTCTTTCTTGATTTACTGGGGTCACAAAGCTTGAACATTTGATTGGATGTTTTTAACTTATCTTTCAGGTTATTTCTTCTTCAGTTTCTCCTCTCAGATCTATCTGGTTATACTCAGATTCACTCTCTTTTGATCTGTATTTAAAGCTCAAAGACGTTGCTTTCTCTTTACTTGGCTGAACTTATGTTTAGAAAACTTTCTAACATGATTCTTAAATTGACGAAGCTCTAGGTTTTGTTTAACTATGAAATCTAAAACCTCAAATTAGGAGGATTTATAATCTTTCTTGAGTAGCTCTGATATTATTGGTGACCTTGTCTTGGTTAGGTACGTCTCAAATGAAGTCCGGGTCAACCAAAGTTACAGATCAATGCTGAGTAAGGTCCAGCTAGATCTTGTGTACAGGAGCAGGACAATGCATCATTTTCTTTTTGACGTTTTAGTTGTCAGGGAATGGATTGATTTAGTTTGTTCATCACATACTCTCTCAATGTTTTAAAACTGGAACTAAAGAAACTAACAAGATAAGAGTTTTGAAATTTTAAAGGTTCAAACCATATAGTTAAAAACTAAATAAAATTAAAGGATTTAAAAAATAATCAAAAAAGCATTATCTTTTACCATCAAAAAAATTTAAAATTTAATTGACAAAGGCAATGATTAAAAAATTCAACCGATTTAATAAGTTCAACGGTAAAAATCTTGAATTGTTCAACTTTTTCGCTTCAATTTACTTTAATAATTGAAAACTAATTTATTAATTAATCGGTCAATTTTTATTAATTAATTAGTTCTTATAAATTAAAATAAATCAATTAATTTTTATGTAACAATCTCTTTTTTCAATTAAACTTCAAATTTTTTGATAAGTAAGGATGATTTTTAGATTATTAAACTAAATCGAACTAAAAAGCTAAAAAATCGAGCTGAAAAGTTGGTCGATTCAAAGTCTAAACTGATTAGATGTTTAAAACATTGCATAGTCTTACGCAAGCTTTTGAAAGTTGAGATGATCAAATGTAACCCTAATTTGTGCTCAAGGTTCATATTTAACGAATTTGATGATAAATGTATAATATTTAAAATTTTAAATTAAATTTATTTCCTTTTAAAATTAACGGCCTAATTTTCAAAAAGGAAATAAAATCATAAGAAATACGCTTTCTTTCCTGCAGAAATATTTTTTATGAACTTACCTTATTAGAAATAGTTTATCTAAAATGATCCTACTAATTATAAAGGTCATATATTAGCTTCGTGATTATTGAAAAAATTTTGGCAAAAATGATATCGAAATTATTCAAGGTTATATCCATCCAGTTGACTAAAGATGTGAGTAATGCAACAACTAATTGAAGAAATTGATTATTTAAAGAAGAGCAACAACATTTATGAAAAAAGAAGGAACAAATTCAGACTATTGAAACATTTTGAGCGGCATCTATACTCTTGAGAATCATATTATTACTATTGTGCTTTAAAGTGAAGTCATTTTATTAAGAGAGAAACCATTATTTTGTTTTTCTTTGAACTTTTTAGAAGCTTGTTATACATTTCGATTATGAAAGGTTGGAGAATCTCGAAACATATGTAATTGTAAGCTTGGCAAATTTAATACTTAGTTTTTATAGTGAAACGTTCCAATTGGATACTTAGAGGATTGGACGTAAGCTTGAGCTGTAAGCTGAACCAATATAAATCGACTATATCCTTCTTCTCTCTCTTTAACTTTTAAATTTTTGCATTATATTATGTGTATGTGTTGTTTTTAAGAGATTCCTTTACTTTTATAAAAGACTCCTTTTGTTTTCAACTTGCAAAAGGTTTCTTTCAGTTTTAACAAGAGTCTTCCGTTTCTAAATTGTTTTAATATGATTTATCATTTAGCAAACTCCTTTTGTTTAAGCAGGTTCTATTCCACAAAAGGCTCATATTGACTAACAAGTTTCTATCGTTTAAAAAGATTTTATCGTCTGACAGGCTCGTACTATTTAACTAGGATCTGTTTATTATACGAATTAAAAGAAATTGTAAAAAAAATTTATACACATAATTCACTTCCCTCTTGCATGAGTTTGCTTTTATCAATTAAGTTGTTTTAACACTAACGGGAAATCATATGGAGGTTCCGTTAGTTTAAAATTCATATTAAACAAAATTTCAAACATTTAATACGTTAACAAA
>JAOQMS010000003.1:29742694-29761442 GCA_027563885.1 Erythroxylum longipes | reverse complement strand
AGATGGAGATGGGGATGGAGCTGAAGAAGCTAGTCCACGCCGAGTTAAAGAGGACCTGAAAGCTTGCATTTTTCTCAACTGGTCATGATGGTTACGGATAGAATATCGACCGAAACCCGAGCTTTCTACATCCACATTTGTACTCAGGACCACATTTGTACTCAGGACCAATTAAACACAAAAATGGGTTGTTGTACTGGGCTTGTGGTAATTATTTCCAGAAGAATTCTTTTTCTTTTTCTTTCCTACTTTAAACTGCCAAGTAACAAGTAGGAATAGTCAATAAGCGATGAAACCAACAAGGCCTCAATTGTTTTTCCCACCTTCATTTTCAGTAAAACACACGACTACCTAAAGGATACAAATTATAATAGAGTTAGTTAACAAATAGCTTACCAGAGAACCTGAAGTGATCGTCAACCTCTTGAGAACGGAAGTGGAAAGCCCAATTAAAGCAGAATCGTCAAAAGGAGTTACTTTTTGGCCTGGTTCATCAACTTTGTAGTTGGAAAGCCGGAGAATGCCCACCCGGAATTGAATGGTCGGAGAAACGTCATCGGCGGAGAAGTTCAAGAAGGAAGAAGAGTCTCCATTGACCAACGACTTCGTCTGGGTTAACAAAATAGGTTGTTGTATTGGGCTTATGGTTTTCGATAGAAGAAGAAGATAAACGGTTAAGAGGCCATAAGAAGAAGACGAAGAATGGAGCAAGTTGGGAAAAAAAAGAAGATAAATACCAGAGCAAGAGTTGAGAGCAAGATCGAAGAAATAAAGCGGGAAGCAAAATTAAAAGGAGGAGGCATTGGCTTGGCTTAGGAGCTGAAGCCGAGACCTAGTTTTTAATTAAAACTAAAACGTCGACGTTTTCTGTTGCGGAACAGAATAGGTATACGCATAATGGCACAGACGATCTGATGCCTATAAAAACACCTACTCTCTCTTTACGGCCCACCGTCTCCTTAATCTTGGCCGCCAATCTGGTAGAAACCTCTCACCATTTCATTTCTCTCTATCTCTTGATTATTGTTATTTTATTGTTCATTCTGTTCGATATTTTTTATTTATTTTCTTTATTGAATCGGTAATTTCGAACCTCAAATGTCATGGTTTTTAGTTGTTTTTCAGTTTACGCTCAAGAATCGATTTATGCGTATGTTAAATTGCTCTTAGGGTTTTTTTTTTGGTTTTATTTCTGATTGAAGGTTATTACTACTGTTGTTGATCTATTCAGTTTTAGTATTCCAATTG
Source organism: Erythroxylum longipes (assembly GCA_027563885.1). Lineage (NCBI taxonomy): Eukaryota > Viridiplantae > Streptophyta > Magnoliopsida > Malpighiales > Erythroxylaceae > Erythroxylum > Erythroxylum longipes. The sequence goes on along the minus strand of JAOQMS010000003.1, from coordinate 29,760,194 downwards.
TTGGCTTCTCCAGAGCTCCATTAATAGCTTTCTGTCACCTTTTCATGGATTACGTGTGCTAGTTTCCGTTAGTTATATCTTTATTTTGCAATTCTTATTGCGTTTTGAGTTAGTGTGAACATCCAGTGATGCTTTTGCAATAGCTGATGATCGTAACTCAGGGATTGTGTGCTAAGAACCTTAAACCCGTCTGTTTGTGCCTGTTATTTACTTTTATAAGAACTGGATTAGGCAGCGTGAGGTTCTAAGAGCTTTGATGAAGCACGACAAAGAGCCGAATAGGTGTCCTGGTCAAGTTCCGGAATATGGTGCAATTTTCATGTCGAACATTCCCACCAAGAAAGAATGTTTCAAACGTCAGTTATTAGGTCTGCCAATGGGGGAAGCCAATTTTGTTAAACAGGTTAAAGAGGGAATGATCTTGTTTCTCTTTGAATATGAAAAGAGGAAACTCCATGGTGTCTTTAGAGCGTCCTGTGACGGACAGATTAATATTGTGCCTCGGGCTTTCAGTTCATCAGGAAAGCAGTTCCCTGCGCAAGTAAGTGAGCTTGTTCAATCCCTTTACTTAGATTGGTGAGAAAAGTGAAGTTTATTTATTAAATTTCATCTGCTCATTTCCACCTTGTGTAGGTAAAATTTACTGTTATATGGGATTGTAGACCACTTTCCGAGGATGAGTTTCGAGATGCAATCAGAAACAATTATTTTACGCAGAAGAAATTCTACTTTGGATTATCTGAAAAACAGGTTTGTGCATTCACTAGCAATATCAGGTTTCTAGAAAATGAAAGTTTTAATGTATCAACCTTTGATTGATTTTGATTTAAAATGCATAGGTACGGGAACTTCTACTGCTATTTAGTTCGAGAAAGTTGAATAATGAGCCTTTTCAGAGACAGTCTACTCAAAACATCGGAAGACCAATTCATTATTCAGATAGTAAGCCTAAAAGTGATTTTGATGGTTTCTTTGAACCCATGAATGGTGATAAAGATAGACATGATGATGGCCACGACTTTAGATCATTCACCTTTACGAGGAGCCCCCAAGATTCAATTCACAGTAGTGGAAGATTACTTGATGGTGATAATTTAGGAAGTGCTTCTTTAGGTAAGATAGATATCTCTGATGGGCACTTTGGGAATCCTGTGGGTACGTTTGGAAGATTGACTCGCTGTTGCCCATGTGCAACAAGTGGTGAAATAAGTAATGAACATGGTGATGCTATTGAGCCCAGATTAACTGATGTAAGAAATTATGATTTCATGGAATCCAGAAAGGCTGATATAAGGAAATACGATGTCATTGAACCCAGGTTAGATGGTAAAAGAAATTATGATGCCATTGAGACCAAATTAGCTTCTGACACAAGAAATTATGATGTCATTGAACCCAGATTTGCTGCTGGTACTAGAAATTATGTTCTCATTGAGCCCCGAATTGATGGTGATTCAAGAACTTATGATGTCACTGATCCCAGATTAGCTGCTAGTACAAGAAATGTTGACCTTATTGAACCCAGATTAACTGTTGATGCACAAAATTATGCTGTCATTGAGGCTAGATTAGCTGCTGATAAGAGAAATTATGATGTCATTGAGGCAAGATTAGGTGATGTATCAAATTATTGTGGGCAGTCTGAGTCTATGTTTACGAAAGAGTTAATTAATGTAAGAAATTATTCTGAGCAGCCTAAGTCCTTATCCATGAAAGGAGAAGTTGCTGAAGATGTGAAATTTACAATGAGGCATGGGACTAGAACTGGAGCAGAAAAAAGTGTGATAGAATCTGATTCACCACTGCGTTCTACGAAACGCACTTTGATCAATGATCAGCTCCATCAACTGGCTATAGTCCATCATTCTGTTGAGCCGCATAGCTCTAACCAAAATTTTCCAAAAACCTACGAGAATGCTCCCGATACCAGTGCTGTTGTTAAGCCACGTATCTCTAACCAGTTCTGTCCAACAACTCATGACAGTGCACCTGTTACCAGTGCTCTTCCTTATGAGCCATCTGTTCCCCATATTAACTGTGGACACTCATTAATCCCTGGACCGTACAATCCAACTGATGAATCCCCTCTTGAGAATCGAGTGGTCCCTTCATTTGATAATCTATCTCTTTCCTCACAGCTAGGGCAGACCAGATATTGTAGTGCTTCCATTTCATTCGAAACATATCCTGAGCAACCTTACAAGACCAGCATGCCTTCTTCAGGGCCTGTATCTTTGGGAATTGTCTTAAGAAAGTCCGCCAATGATGAAGGCCTTGGACACTTTTCTACTTCAAGTAATTCTCTGTCTTCTGTATCTTTGCCACATCATGAAGATATGCAAAGTCTAAATGAGGCTGTTTCTTCTTATTCCTTCTGTTCTGAAACATCACCTTCCAATCTGTATTACTGCAAATATCCTCGTAGCTTACAAGACAAAAGTGACCTGAGACTTTTTGGGGGTAAACAGAGAGGAACATATGCTATTAATGATCCGAGGTTGAAAGCTAGTCAAAGTATTGGCGTAGGCTTCCATGAAAATGCGTCTGGGGGTCCAAATGCCAATGACATTACGAAGACAATATGTGCCAAGTCCCAGAAGAGAAAAAGTGTGTTCAGTCGTATATCTTTTCCTGCAAAAGCACGTAAAAAAGATAACTGTGTCCACAACAAAATTCATGAGCATAGAACTAATTCATCAGTTGATGAAGTGATGGCTTTGCTACATCAGAGTCGCATTGAATCGGAGATAGCTGGAAGGTCTGCATTTTTAATGGAAATGTATGATGATGATGAAAGTTCTTATCAAAAAGAGCAGGTAGCTTTGAACTCCAAGTTATCAAAGGTTCAGCTGACAAAGATCTCACAAGATGTGGACCTAAGCGGTACTCTGGACAATAAAGAGAAAGACGTCCAGATAGCTGAAAGTGTACCATTTCTGGACTTTAAGCGACGAGGTAAAGTGCGAAAGAACGCTGATAATGCTAATGCTGGAGATTGTCTTGCTGGGTGCAATAAGGCCTTGAATGTGCAGCAAAAACGGAGAAAGTTGATTAGGCCAAATTTTGACAAGAATGAGTTATCTGCTGATCAAATGCAATACAATCAAAATGTTGAGTCACCAAATAACATATGCCCTAATGATTGTGGTGCCAAGAGAAATGATTCTAGAGGAAGTTCAAACTGCATTATAAAAGAGAAGATAGGAAGTTCCGTTGAGACTTTTAGAGATGGTGATGCAGATGAACATTGTAAGGAAACAGTAAGAATTTCATGCCTTCAAAGTGAAAATCCAGTTGATTTGGTAGTGGAATGTCAAAGATTCTCACAACATTGTGAAAGTACTGTGGAGCCTGTTCGAAAGAATTGTTCCAAAAAACATGAAGAAAAAGCTGAAACTGAAATTACTTGCTGTGGAGATGAAATTGGTGGGTTTGATGAAAACTTTGTTGAAGGTGTTGGAATTGTCAAAAAAACTTGTGAATCGAAGGAAGTATCTCCAAAACCTGAACCTGAAAAGCAAAGTAATCCCTCATTGTCTCTAGAATCTCTTCCAGGACAGTACAAGATATCTGTAGAAAACGTTAGTCATTGCAGTGCAGAAGAGTCATCTCAAGGTATATGCGAGGTTAATGATAGAAATGTGGGGTTATCGACTGCAAATGTGGGACAGGAATTGTCAGATGATTGTGGTGCCAAGAGAAATGATGCTAGAGGAAGTTCAAACTGCATTATAGAAGAGAAGGTAGAAAGTTCCGTTGAGACTTTTAGAGATGGTGATGCAGATGAACATTGTAAGGAAACAGTAAGAACTTTATGCCTCCAAAGTGAAAATCCAGTTGATTTGGTAGCGGAATGTCATAGATTCTCACAACATTGTGAAAGTACTGTTGAACCTGTTCGAAAGAATTGTTCCAAAAAACATGAAGAAAAAACTGAAACTGAAATTACTTGCCGTGGAGATGAAATTGGTGGGTTTGATGAAAACTTTGTTGAAGGTGTTGGAATTGTCAAAAAAACTTGTGAAAGAACTGTTTTATCAACCTTGAGTGGTCTGATCCTTAACTCGGTAGATCGTAACTCTGAATCAAAGGAAGTAACTCCAGAACCTGAACCTGAAAAGCAAAGTAATCCGTCATTGTCTCTAGAATCTCTTCCAGGACAGTACAAGATATCTGTAGAAAACGTTAGTCATTGCAGTGCAGAAGGGTAATCTGAAGGTATATGCGAGGTTACTGATAGAAATGTGGGGTTATCGACTGCAAATGTAGGACAGGAATTGTCAGATGAACGTTGAGCACGGCAATGGAGTTGGAAAATCCTAATATACCTAGCTTTTTTGAAACAATCATGAGCCAGTTAATCAACCGAAGTTTTGCACGATTGGTTGTAAATGATGTTCGAGCATCATGGTCTCTGGATTATATGTCAACCCAGAGAAAGCATCCTTGAAATGGCGGATAAAGATGACTAAACTTCTCATTGCATGCATGAAATATGGATCATATCAAGGCAAGAACAAGCCTTGCTTTTTGGTTTTTGTGCATTGAAACTAGTGCATGCTTACTATGAATCACCGTTTGCTTATGGATGTAAACACACTTACCCGCGTGTGTTCCTTCGAATATGTAGGTTTATTCATGTATTTTTCAATCTCTGGTTTCCATCTGGGATTTGGATTTTCCTCTTGCCATCCAGGAATTGAATTGGTAGTTAATTACCTTCTGGAGCACTTACCTGCAAAGTTCTGATTGTTCCATTGGTTTGATCCAGTTTTAACTAGCTAGAGATGGCAAAAAAAATTCAGTGGCTTGGTTGAAAAGTTGACCGAATTCAGACTTTTTATTAAAAAAAATGTGAGCTTTAAGTTTAAATTTGAATTTCTCACATAAAAATTAAAAAAAATTAATCCAGCTTGATTTGATTGAGCTCAAACTTAAGAATGGGCTTAGTTTGCCATCTCTTACATAAAAACAAAAGGTAGTTTTAGATCATAATATTTTTCTTAAATAAAATTAAATCATCAATACCTAATTTTGTAAAATTAAAAGGTAAAACTATATTTTGAATTTGAAAATTTACCTAATGTTACGATAATAGTCAAAATTATGAATTATATAAACCAAACACTTAAAATTTTAGTTTGTTACAAATATAATTCAATTTCTATTAATCATGTTTACATGAAATGTCATATATTCAAACTTCCTAAATGCCTTGTGATGTTTTTGGAATGAAAGAGATTGTTATGACAGAAATTAATTACGACATTGTTTTTCAATAATAGAAGTAAGGAGATGACATTGTTTACTTTTGTATAAACTAATGTTTTTTAAAAAATTAGAATCGGTAAGATAAGAAGTATAAGTTTTAAAAAATCAATCGGTGTTAAACCGCCATAAAATCGGTTAGAGACTGAATAAAATTGAAGAATTTGAAAAATAATTGACGAAGGCTATTGTTACCCATAAAAATTATATTTTAATTGAAAAATGAAACTATCAAATGAAAATTAATTGTTTTATTTTAGTTTATAAAAATTATTTTACAAAAATTGACCAAATAATTGATAAACTAATCGGCCAGCTTTTATTAACAGAGATTATTAAACTAAATCAAACCAAAAAGTTAATTGGTTCAAAATTTTTACCATCACACTAGTCGAAACAGTTTTATTTTTAAAACATTAAAATAAACTTATTAACTTACACTTGTGATGAGCTAAGTGGAGACTAACACACTATTGTAGTCATTGTACCTAAGGATAATAGATTTTTGTAAAGGACAATTATTGAATCGAGCTCGATCAAGTAAGATTGAATTCCCAACCATCATTGGAGAAGGATTGCCTAATTGGAGCAATTCTTTAATTTAGATAGAAACTTTCAAAACTTTGAAGTTGGAATTGTACATACAATAAATAGATCTAATAGTACAGAAGAAATAGTAGCCATGCATTTAGAAAAAGAACTCTTTATCATGGCATCAATTTGATGTGAGGAAGAGGAACAAAATAAGAGTCGAGTGGGCAGAGTACATCCTATCGTTGGGGGCATGATGAGAGAGTATTGCAACAGTATCTGGCCTGTTGCTCCACAAGTTACTGATGATAGAACTTTTCTTGGGAATCTTATTTTTAAAATGTCTCCTCGTATAGCCGTATAGCCCGTATGATAGGTGCATTCCTTACCTTCTGTCTCCACACACAAGTTTTCAATCTTTCTTTTTATATCTATAAATAATTATGCATTATAGCTCTACATTCAAAAAGTGACAATTAAATACTCAAATTTTTAATTTTTGTTTAATTTTAACCCGATATTAGTGTTTTAGTTAAGTTTACCAACGTGACTTACTTTATGTTCTAGAAATCTTAACTGACAAAAAACATTAAACTTCGTTAACACACCTAGTAAAGATTAATAAAATGATATCGTTTAATTACGTAATTAAAATATTTAATTAATATATTTTATACTTACAATTAATATTACAAAATTGAAAAAAATTATATTTAAAATATGATTTATAAACTCTCCTTTTAAACCCAAATAAATTCTAATTTTACATTTGTTCTTTTGAAAAGTACTTCAAATTGATCAACCAAGAAGTCTTGAAATGCTTTATTATATTTATAAAACATTTTCTTCCAACAAAATCAACTGGCTTGAGATAGGAGAAGGCACGCTAGCCAAATTTTCTCAAGAAAATGAAAATTTTATATGATAAATTAGTGTCCATTCAAGCATGTGTTATCTTTTCTTCTTGGTTCTTACATTCTCGTACGGTGACATGTCTTCAACACTTTAGTTTTAGTGCTTTAGCACTACCTTCTCCGTATCTTTGAATTCCTCAAAAATCTCAGCATTTGCATGCCTGTGAGCTTGCATTGATTAGGACTAGGCTGTTCTTTAGACACAAACATACATATAAATGCAAAATCTCTTATCATTAACAATGACATTCAATTGTTCCTTCTTGTTTCTCATTGACAAAATCGGATGAAAGAATCGAGATCTGGGTTAACAAAGAACACGATAAAATAAAACCTACATTGGATACAAGAATGCATGATGAGGAGAGAAACGGCAGCAATAAGGAACCAACGACTACTTCCAACTTCCTAGGCCGGCCCCTTCCAAAAACAGCTCACCAATGTCTTGTCCAATCCCTCCCTCGCAGATATTTTGTCTGTTAGCTTACGCTTTCCTCATTTCTTAGCCTCCCACGAGCCCTCTTCCCTTCAACAACTCATATTCCACTTCTCGTCCTCTCTCTGCGCTTCATTGTCATATGCTACAGCTCATCAACCTCACATCTCCATGGCTGATAAGCTACCTGTAGCTACTTGGTTTCTCATGATATTCTTCGTTTCAAAATACCATTTTGCGACAACTTCCCAGGGACTAACTGAGGCAGAGATTCTCACTAACTTCAGGAAGTCTTTGTACGATGATCGTTCATCTTTGAGCAGCTGGAATGTGACTGTGAACCCTTTTCCCTGCAGAAATAACACAGCAAAATGGGTGGGTGTGAGGTGCAACAAAGACGGCACCGTATTCAAGTTGCTGCTACCGAACATGGGCTTGAAAGGCATGATCGATATAGACATGCTGGTTCAGTTAAAGTCGATGAGAACATTAAACTTGATGAACAACAGCTTCGAGGGTCCTTTGCCTCAAGTCAATAAGCTTGCAGTGCTCAAGAACCTTTACCTGTCTTATAATGGTTTCTCTGGAGAGATTCCTGATGACGCTTTTGCAGGCATGAACGCTTTGAAGGAGCTTTACTTGGGATATAACCAGTTCAGTGGTGAAATTCCAAGTTCGCTGGTTGATCTAAAAAACTTAATGAAACTGAACCTGGAAAGCAATCAGTTCACTGGAAGGATTCCTGATTTTGATCATGGTTTCTTGGAATTTAATGTGGCTAGTAACAAGTTGAATGGTGCCATACCTCGCAGCCTCAGAGACCAAAATGCAAGTTCCTTTACAGGTAGGCAGGCTATTGTCAAACTGTTCTGCTCTTAAATCAGTATGTTTATCTTCTCCCCTTCCCTAGGTAGGTTCATACGAATTTCCATCTTATAGTTATAGGATCTATGTTCATTTATTGGTGAATACAGTAACACCAAGTTCTTTAAGATTCCTGTTTACCATGAGGCTTCCGTGCTTGGGAATTCTGATATGAATATAAAACATGAGACTGATAATTGAGTTCCCATTTCTCGGAATAAGTGAAGAATTCTAACTTTTATTTTTCCTGTTTGGTTCTACTTTGATTTTCAATTTTCAATTTTCAATTTTTATTTTCAGTTTCTGATAAAAAACTAATTATTAATAAAATTATTTCATATTACTAAAATAAATAATTTAAAAATTAACATTTTATTTATAAATTAATATTTGCTTTAAATATATTTTAGTTATTAAATAAAAATATGTTTGAAATTTATATATTTTTGAAGATATTTTAAATTTATTATATTTATTAATAATAATTTAATTACAAAATAAATAAAATAAAATTATTCATAATTAATTTTAATTAATTAAATGTATAATATTAAATTAAATTATTCTTAGTTTATTAAAATTAATATATTAAAAAACTAAATAATATACATTTCCTTGATAGTATTCATTTCTTGCGAGTCACGTTGTCCTTTTAATTACATGATCTAGTTAAACAATGGTTTGTCCATTAATTAACTAATACAACACTTCTTTTGCATCAATCAGGGAACGAAGACTTATGTGGGTACCCACTGCCACCATGCAAGACCTCCAGCAAGAAAAAGATAATACTGATCGGCGTACTCGTCGGAAGCCTCGCAGTTTTGCTAGGCCTTGTTCTATTCACATTTATTCGCAAGCGTAAACCTGGAACGCCCATTTATAAGGATGCCCAAAAGGCCAAAACCCAGAAGACGAACTTCGCCGTTCAAGGAGTGGGCAAAAAGACGGTCGAGTCACCAGAACATAACTACCCTGGTAACAAGAGAACTGAAAATGGAAAGCTTTATTTTGTTAGGAATGATAGAGACACATTTGAGCTGCATGATCTACTAAGGGCCTCTGCAGAAGTTCTGGGCAGCGGCTCGTTTGGGTCGTCTTACAAGGCAGTTCTTCAGAGCGGTCCAGCCATGGCTGTGAAGAGGTTCAGGCAGATGTACCATGTCGGAAAGGAGGAGTTTTATGAGCACATGAGAAAGTTGGGAAGATTATCACACCCGAACTTGCTTCCTCTTGTGGCATTTTACTACAGAAAAGAGGAGAAGCTTTTGGTTTCCGACTTCGTTAAGAACGGCAGCTTGGCCACACTTTTGCATGGTAATTAGCAGATTCATCTTATGCTTCGAGCAACGTCTTTTTTGTTACATATTATTGGACTAACATTACCGTATGACTTTCACCATTTCAGCTAAGCGAGCTCCTGGAGTGCAAGGACTAGACTGGTCAACTCGGGTGAAGATCATAAAAGGAGTAGCCAAGGGACTGGCCTATTTATACAAAGAGTTTCCAAACGTAACACTGCCTCATGGCCACCTCAAATCCTCCAACGTACTCCTAGGCAACAAGCTCGAACCTCTCTTGACAGACTACGCACTAGTACCCGTACTAAACAAAGACCATGCTCAACAAGTCATGGTTGCTTATAAGTCTCCAGAGTTCATTAAAGCAGAACGCACAACAAGAAAGACCGATGTGTGGAGTCTTGGAATACTGATATTGGAAATCTTAACAGGTAAGTTCCCAGCGAACTATCTGAAGCAGGGAAGAGGTGCTAACGCAGATTTGGCGGCATGGGTGAACTCAGTTGTGAGAGAAGAGTGGACGGGAGAGGTGTTTGATAAGGACATGAAGGGCCCTAAGAATGGAGACGGTGAGATGTTGAAATTGTTGAAGATTGGCATGTGTTGCTGTGAATGGAACTTGGAGAGGAGGTGGGATCTGAGAGACGCCATTGAGAAGATTGAGGAGTTGAAGGAAAGAGAGAGCGATGTTGATTATAGTAGTTCTTATGCTAGTGAAGGAGATCATGAGGTGAATTCTTCCAGGGCTCCTACCGATGATGATTTCTCTTTCTCGGTCACTGGTTGAAACTAATTAATTAATGAATGTCCTCTCTCTTTCTTCATAGTTCGTGATGATCTCGAGTGTAACAATGAGGAACTTGATTGGTTCAAAGAGATTCGATCGTTACGTAGGTCACTTTGATAAATCTTTCTTACAACATTTTTTGTCACGTAATTCATAAGTCCATTATCTTACAATTTCCAACCTATACCTTCTCGTCACAAATAAGTAATTTTTACCGGTTGCTCTAAGGCTATACATGTTTGATTAAACGTAAAAATTTTTAATGAAATGATTTATATAATTAAATGAAATGTAAATAAATGTATTATTAAAAAAATATTTTTTGGAAGGGATGAAAGAGTTTATAATATAATATAGTAAAATGTTATTTGGATGAAGGATTTATAATGTAATATAACGTAAAGTTGTTAATCATTTTACATTTCACCTTAAACCTTTCAAATTAGAGGTTTTTTATTTTTACTGTTTAGGATGAAATAAAATGTAATATGAAATCTTCCTTTTTCATCTCATTCTATTATAAACCCTGCTCTCAAAAAATAAAATAATATTACATTCTATTCTATTCTATTAATAAATCCTCAGCTAAACATAGCCTAAGGCTCTCATTATTTCGTTGCACTTCTCTGTTCCATTAAAAAGAGGTAATAAAAGAGAATAAAAATCATCAAAATTTTATGTAAGAATTTACTCTTTTAAAATATCGTTTCCATTCTCATTTAATCTCATAAATGCTTAAATACAATTTAAGAACACCTTTTTCTTATTCACACCATTAATTACGGAAAAATAAGCAATGAATATGTCAACTAATTAAATACTAGGAATGTTAATGAGTCAGTCCGTAGCTTGGCACATCGTTATTTTTTTAATAAAATTTCTAAAAAGACATTATTTTGGACGTAACGGTCCGGCCATGGGCTGATATAGCCTGGTTAACCTAGGTCAGGTCTGGTTTGATGTTCCTATTAAATAGTCTCTTTAACCTCTTAAAACCATTAGAAACTCTTTAGCTTAAAAATAATCTCCACACAACTTAGTTACGTTCTATTTATAACCGAAATCATTTCAAATAATCGTTAAATATAGTGATTAGTTTCTACTTTCTAGAGATAATAGGTTAGTCGATATCTCTTTTTTATTAAAAAAAATTGAAAACGATCTCATTTTATCCGTGAACTGATGGGCCTTGAGTTTGGAATAATCTGGTCTAGAAATCGAACCCGAGGCTTGATTCATTGACTTGGGTTGAGTTTGGGCTCAAAGGCTTGATAATTAAATGTATATTCAGTCATTGAATAATACAATTGATGTACGGTATCTTATCAATAAACAATCCAAGTATAATGTTATGAGGTTTTAAATACTTCTATTATAAAAACTTAACTAAAATCATTTTTAAAGATCCCATAATGTTGTTTTAAGATTAAGAGTTCTTCTTCAAAATTTAAAATAAAATTTCTTTTTATTATTAAAAATATATATCTTAAATGTAAATGATTATGTAATGAATAAGCTTCTAATTTATTGAAGTTGATCAACATAATATCATTAAGAAAGATTACAATAATTTGTCATACATTAAGCTTCGTTATTCTTTTTAATTCTTGGTCTAATTGACTTGAGTTGCTTAAACTCTCTTGAATTATACTTAATGCTCTGCTTTGATTATTTAGATCATTTCATCCTTTTATTGAACTTAATATTTCACTTTTTGCTTGAATCTTTAGCGAATTAACTAACATTATTATCAAAGTTTAAAATATTAGAAATAACATATTTTGTTATTATCAAAACTATGAGTTAGAACCTCGCTCAATGCAATAATATCCCATTTATCAATGATAACAAAATATCTGGTAATATTAGAGAAAATAAATAATATTAAATAAACTCTCCCTATGTCAAATCAAAATGAAATACATATTCTATTTAAGAAAATAAAAGATATTAAATAAACTATCCCTATATTAAATCAATATGTAATACGTGTTCCATTCTTTCCCCCCTCTTGTCAATATTAAAAAATATATATGATATATAAAGCTATGACTATAAAAAAAATATAAATAAAAACTTTCCCCTCTCCCTTTCTGAAGACTTTACCATATGGGTAAAATATACATACAAAGTACTTATCAAATAGATGAATAATTTACATTAGAGATTACGTACCTATTTAAAGGTTAATATATCTTTCATCTATTAGGTATATGTAATAATGTATGTCTTCTTAAATATATAGAATGAGTTAATATGTTTAGATGTTATCAATATGAAAGCTAAGTGATTACTTGCTTTACTACCTTAGTTCAATAATTGACCTTTTCTATACCAATTAATTTGCTTGGTACAAACTAGGTTTCCTGATGATTTTTCTTTTGTAATTAATTATTAAAGATATTGTGATTGTTTTTTATTTGATACAAGCAAATGTGATACCAATTGTCAATATTCATATGATGCCACTTGATATTAACCTATAAGAAAAGTAACTAATATCTTCTAAGTACTTGTACAAATATAGGTTCTTGGGTGTTAGACCTTGAATCTTTTTCAACCCTTATCTTTTTAGATTTACTTAATAAGTATTATTTCAAAAGTAATTTCTTATATGCTTATAATCACAGAAAATGACTTCACATATGATATGAATTATAAGAATTGCTGTGCTGTGATCAAGGTATATAAGAATATAACATATATGCATTTCTAGGTCTTTTATTAGATAGAGTGGTTATGATAGAGCTTTTAGATATATGGGGTGTAAGAAACTTTTCTTGTGTGATAATAAGGCCTAAAAAAAATTATCATAAGATGTGTTCTTTTCATGAGATTGTGGCTTATATTTATTACCAACATATGCCTTTTATTTGTATGATGTCTTATGATAGTCATAAGCTTGTTTTGGGTCATTTTGATGATAAAGAGACCTATATTAATGTGTTGAATATTTCATGCTCTCTTGGTATGCCAAATTATGCCTAATTTTTCATTAAAAATTTTTCCCTTTAATTCTAAAATGTGAACCATATATTAATGCATAGAAATCCTCTGGAAGATTATGCATAAACATTGTAACTTTTAAGTCTATAAGTGGATGAAGTATGTTTTATGATGCTTTAGGCAATGGCAGGTCAATATGTACATGCTTTTACTTTACAAAAGTTATCTTAGCATTTGAGTGATGTACTTCTATAAGTGTACCTTATCACATGCCTATCAGTTGACTTTTTTTAAGGCTTTAAGCATGTATTCTATTTTTTAATCCATAAAGTGAACTTAGAAAATAATTCTTTGATGATATTGATCTCCTTCTTTAATGTCTTATTTTTATACAACAAAACATGTTCATTATTATTAGCAATAACCACACTCTTAGAAATTATAAAGTCACACAGTTCACATTTTAATTGCTTATTTTCAATTATGAATGTACCTAAGAGCTTTTGAACCTCTTTTTATCCATAAGGGACTTTTTCCTTTTATAATCATTGCCTCTAATAACTTAACATATATGATAAGCAAATATCATCATCATCATTACAAGACTGAGAGTTAGAGGATACCTCGTCATTTTTGGCATAGAGCATATGCTTTCCATCATCATCATCATCACAAGAATGGGGGTTAGAGGATACCTCATCATTATTCAAAGCATTCAAATTCTCATCATCGATATCCTACTCAATATAATTTTCCATAATTCAAAATCTTCAATAATGAGAAAATACTTCATCACAGTTCTCTAATACAAGTAATAATTTTCACTAAAAAGTGAAACAATATTAACATCTTAGTCCTCTTGATTAAAATTTGATAAAATCATGAAATAATAATTTTTACTCAAATTTTGTTAAAAATCTATATGAAATGAATGAGACTTGCTTTTAAACGAAATTTTAATCTATATAAGATACACAAAAGGGGGAAAATTATGTGTTTTTATGTGTACTTAGATCTTTTTAAAACTTAATAAATGAATTGCATATACTTATGTATGGTTATAGAAAATTTATATAAGATAATAAAAAATAGTCACATTAATAATAAAAGAGGGTAAGAGAAAAGGAACAAACTTGATTTATAACCTATGACCTACATCCACTTCTTAAGTTCCATTTAAAATCCATTATTTTCTTGCTTTAATGAGTAAAGAGGAACCCTTCAAGATCTTCTTTTTTTAGGTGTAAAGAGGAATCTTTGTAATCATCTCGTCATGGGTGAAGAGGAACCCTTTACAACATCAATCGCTTACTAAATTTGTATTGCAATACTTAAAACTGAAGAACTACACTTCTTATTCACATCAATTAACTATAACTTAATATTTGTTATGTAAAGAACATATGCACTTAAATGCTCTCACTAGCCTTTTAAGGTTTTCCATGACTCTCTAACTTGCCAAAGGACTTATATAACTAATTATGGTATTTTTATACCAAAAACTATTTTAGATGGTCGTTAAGTATAGAAGTTAGTCATTATAATAAGCTAGCTAAAGCTCTAATGTCCCTTTGACTAAGATTCAATTATCCCGTATCTAGACATTTTGTTATTGAAATAATGAAATAGCTTAAAATTAAAATTGGAACAACTTATTTGAATTCAAGGCTTCATGAAAATCACTACCCTAAGTTAGAAATTCCCCTTCTATGGTACAGCAAGACAACGGGATCCAACTATAGTATTAACGCCTTCTCCACCAGCTTTGGTGCACTCCAAAGAGCGGAATAGGAACTGTCTTTGAGAAGTAATAACAGCAGAAGAATAAAGAAAAGATGAGATGGGAAGAAGATGCGTGTGTATTAAGAGCTATGCGTGTCTGAAGAAAAACAAAACCATCCATCAATAGTGAATATATGCTAGAAAAAATGAACGTTTGGGTATATTAATAATGACGATGACTGTTTAGTATAATAAAGTATAATAATAACGATGATGGACATTTGTGTATAATAAAGTATACTAATAACGATGATGGATGTTTGGGTATAACAATAACATAAGAATTAAGGAATAAACGTTATTGTGTAATAAAAGTGGGGATCTTTAGAGATTTTAGGTAACATTAAAACCATATGAATTAAAAGAGTGGGTCCTAAAAAGTTAATTGTCATATGCGTGGCGATGCCATGCCACGCCATGCCTTGCCGCAACTGAATCAGACTAGACAACACGCGTGCTTGTGTGTGTGTCGTATCCATACCCTCCTTAAGAAACTTGATTCAAAGTATCACAAAACATTCTAGTATATAAACTAGGTGAAACTCTCTTACTCTTTCAATGTGGGACACAAACTAAAGAAAGAAAGAGATGTTCCAAGAATTGGAACAATACCAATAGTCCCCCATTTGGGCCAAAATGCCCTAGTCTTATGATTGCTTTAGAGAAATAGCCCAAATGCTCTCATGGAGGGTAGCTAGCCTCCCACAATTACATAGGTGAGTCCATCAAGTGTGTACTACTCACACCACCCAAAATTGAGCTATGGAAATTATTAAGGATTAAATAATTCAACCTCATCAATTGTAGTAAACTTATGTTAGGGACGCAATTCAACAGCTGAATATACCTCAGTATTATTCTATAAATAAAGTACAAGTAAGTAGTCATCATATAACTTCGTTTGACCTATTGAACTTGGTTTCCCAAGAGGGGTGTCCATCACAAGGTTACTACACAACTGGTCTCAACCTTATTCCTTTAGCATGCTCTGAAAACTAGCTTCCTACTTAAAGCTTTTGTAAATGGATCTGCTAAGTTTCTCTCTAACTTGATATAGTTTAGAGAGATTACACCATGTCTAATTAAAGTATAAACAATTTTATATCTCAATCTGATATGTCTACTTTTGTCATTATATGCCTTGTTCTTAGCAATATGAATGGAAAATTGCAAATTACAATGAAGGAACACAGAAGAAATTGGTTTTTTCCAAAGTGTGATGTCTGCTAAGAGATTCCTTAGCCACTCAGCTTCCCGTCCTGCGAATTCTAAAGACATAAACTTAGCCTCCATTGTTGATCTCGTAATATATGTTTGCTTCGATGATTTCCAAAACAAGGTATCTCCTGCTAAGGTAAAAATATAACCACTGGTAAAGTGCATATCATCACTCTCTGAAACCAGTTAACATTAGAATACCACTCCAATATAGGAGGATGACTACCAAAAGATAATTCATAATGCATAATAACTTTCAAATATCTCAACAAATGAATGAGTGCATTCTAATGTTCTTGACTAAGATTGTGAGTATACCTACTAAGTCTACTCACACATTATACAATATCAAGATGAGAATAATTTATCAAGAGCATCACATCACCAAGAATTTTGGTATACTCAACTTGGTTTACACCGTCACCAAGATTTTTCATTAAAGCAACACTAGCATCATAGGAAGTCTTAACTAGTTCAACATTATGGTAATCGAACTTCTTCAAAAGTTTTTCAACATAATAAGTTTGATTCAACCTAAAACCATAGTCAGTCTTATCAACTTTAACTCCCAAAATAAGATCCACAGGTCCAAAATCTTTCATATCAAAGGAAGACTAACAGACTCTTGATAGTATCAATGACAGATAAGCTAGTACAAAAATAAGCATATCATCCACATAAAGAGTTATGATCATAAAACCATTGACATCAGATTTCACATAAATGCAAGAATCAGCATCACAATAGGTGAAACTATGTTTTAAAATCTCTCTTTCAAAATTCTCATGCCACTGTTTGGGAGCTTGTTTAAGTCCATACAAAGACTTAACCAATTTACACAACTTTTGTTCCTGACCAGGAAGTCTAAACTCTTCGAGATGGACCATATAAATTTTCTCATCAAGATCACCATTCAAAAAAGTTATTTTAACATCCATTTGGTGCACATAAAGCTTAAATACTGAGGTAATAACAAGAAACATCCTTATAGATGCAATTTTAGTAACATGAGAGTAAGATTAAAAAAAGTCCATTCCTTTCTTTTGTTTAAAGCCTTTATCACAAGTCTTGGCTTAAACCTCTCAATGGTTCCTTCAGGTCTCAATTTCTTTTTGAAAATCTATTACACTCAAAAGGTTCACACCCTTGAGGTAAATAAACTAAAACTCAAGTTTTATTAGACATGATTGACTCTAACTCACTATCTATGGCTTCCTTCCAAAAGGTAGCATCCACTGATCTTATTGCTTCCTCATAAGTTTTGAGATCTTCCTCAATAATATAAGTCATCATAAAAATGTCATCTATCTCCTCAGGTTTTTTCAACACAAAGGAAGTAATAAAGTTAGAACTAAAACTGATGGGTGTTCTAGCTCTTTTGCTTCTCTTTAGTTTAATAATTTCCTTTTCCTATATGTCATCGTTGGTAGAAGAACTAGGGACAGATTTTCTA
>JAOQMS010000003.1:29718081-29728435 GCA_027563885.1 Erythroxylum longipes | reverse complement strand
TAATGTCTTGTACATTTAATCCAACAAACTTACTCAACGATCACATTGTTAGATGTCAACTCTAAGTGTTTTAAAGAGTCGATAGTGAGAATTCGAATTTAAGACAACCACCCCTTGTACCTGCTAACAATAATTCCAAATTACATAAAACATGATGGTCATTGAGGTTAACTCGTCATCTTACACAAGTTACGATTTCTGTCGGACCATGTCTTAGATAATCAACTAATGCGCCAAAAGTAGCAAAAGCCGACACGTTAAACACAGACTTCATTCATTTTTAGAAGACCAAAAGGATTAAGCCGCTAGGAACTTGAAAGAACCAACAATTACAGGGCCGCATAAAGCTGTCCAGACCTCTTACGGCCCTCTTCTTTGCCTTCATCTTTACAGATTTAAGGTTCTGAAAAATCCACCAGGAGAAAAAAGAGGACCATTTTCGTTTGGTCGCAGGTCTATTCGAGTATTAAGCTATAAGCTATCTCTATCGGGCCACAAAAGGACTTTTGATTTAGTTTGCGAAAAGTGTGAACTGATTTATTTGGTTTGAGTTAAATAAAAAAATGTCGTTTTTGCTTGTAATAAACTCTCGGAGATTGGAAAGAGAGTACCTTTATGTCCATAACGAATGGAATATACCTGGAAAATTGGAACCGAGAGGTTAACGTCAGCTTTTGTCAAAATGTGCAACCATAGCATAGCACGCAACAATTTGGAAGCGCTCCTTATCTCGTGCAGCGCTCTCTATTATCATTATCCTCCTTTTAAATATCCCATCAGGCATCATCTTTATCGTCTCCTTCTCTTCTAAGCTTTGTATATTACGTTCCATATCCAACTTCATCAACCAGACGTGATCTTCACAAACACTAAGGTAGTTCTACTTGCTGTACTTGGTTTGCAAATGTTTGCTTTGTCCTGTTCTAATTGGTTTCTGAATATATAGCCAGAGAAAGAGAGGAATGGTGTTAGCAAGCCATTCCCATAGGAAAGATGGAAGCTTTGTTTATGGGTTAACAAGTTTTTGTTGTGTCTTGTTGGGTATGGTATGTAATTCATTTCGTATTTCATTAGAGATTCTCTAACGGGGTTATGTAGAACTTCCAGCTTTGAGATGAAAATGTTTTGCTTTTCTCATCTCATGAAGTTGCTGATGCCGTGACCTTGATACGGAGAGCTTCTAACTAGGATGAATGCGCTAACTATGAATATGACCGATTTTATATCACCCTTCAATTTGAAATTACTTGCCAGTTTAAACATTTTATCTTTATGCTTTGAATGCAAGGAACCAACCACTGATAAAAATTTTCAAAGATAAAGTTCTGATGCTTCAATTGGTTACAGGAATATATTCCTGTTTCGAAGTACTCTTTTGCTGGTTGATTGTTCAAGCTCGTCCAACCTTCTTGAAAAGTTGCCTAATGTGCTTCCTAAAACTGCAATATGTTCGGCAAGACAGGCTTATCTAAGAACCTTGTTATGATTTTAGACGAGGGAGTGATAGCAAGGTTAAAAATTAACACATGATTATATGTAGAACAGATAGGAGCCAGAAAGTAGAAGCACAAGTGTGAGAAAAATTCTCGTGTTGTTTGTTCCTGATAGCAGTGAAAAGGAAATCACTTTATACTGAAACACCCAGTTGATTGACAATTCCTTCTTACGTAATCGACCTAATGTCACCAAAATGCGTAATTCTCTTTCATTTTCTAGGATGGTTGCTGGAACCTGTCATTTGGAGAATAATGTGATTCTGAGCACTGTTAGCATTTGATTCATCTGTACCATCTTCTGGGCAAGATGGGATATGTACCATTTCTAGTTGGAGAGTTGCTTAAGAATCTTGGCAAAAGTTTATGACAGTACAAAATCCAAAAAAAAAAACTTATTCCTTCACTTAAAGAAACTTTCTCTTCTTTTTTTTTTTTGTCATTTTATCATCTTTTCTAAACTTTTGGACATTTTTAGCGTGAGATATTGGTGGAATATATGCACTGGTGGCTCTCATTTCTTTGAAGCCATGTTGAACTTGCTTTTGGATTCCTCTGCTTCGCTTTGTGACTCAACTGAGAATGTTGACAGATTAGTATAATGAAACAGCGATGTGGCTGCACTAGTACCAAGGGATTGCTGTAGCATAACCATCAGTTTCCACTAAATTATCAGGAAAATATACGAATTATGGAGATTTTGATTTGAAGTCAATCAGTTTCTTCTCTCTTCTCTTGGCACAGAAAAAAGCAAGTACAAATCTTTATGTGAGCATCACTAGATTCTTTATAGATAACACTTTTCTGTATGATTCTTTTGATCATGAAGTCTAATGGGAACAATATAAAAGAAGAGAGGATATCGGCTTTTGTTTGCACTGATAATGGCAGGGCCTGAGTTTCAAGCTGAAATTACTGACAACAGCAACTTTGTGACAATCTTAGCATCTCAAGGAGTTAATTTCCTTCTATCTCGTGAAGGACAGGTACTCCTCTAAGAATCCTTTCCCTTGTGTGATTTTTACAAAATCTGTCTCTTCTATTTGACAGTTTCTCATTTTACTTTCTCGTGTTCTGTGGTTTTATTATCCATTAACTCTAACTTTGGTATATAATCTTCGTTTGAGAACTTCTACAACAATGATCTCCCATAATATGTTGCTGATCTATATATGTACATATGCATATATCGATGCTTGGCACTTCGCAAAACTGAAACTCATGCAAAAGCAATTGAAGCTAATATTTTCTATCTGCAGGTACCCTTGTCTTCCTGTGATGGGAAGATCATTTGCCTCTTCTTCTCAGCAAACTGGTGTAGACCATGTAAAACTTTTCTTCCCCAGCTTTTGCAACTTTATAACAGCTTATTAAGCGAAGATAAAAAGGTTGATATTATCTTCATCTCCTTTGACCGTGATGAGAATGGTTTCAAGGACCACTTCAAGTGCATGCCATGGCTTGCAGTTCCATTTGATCCAGTCTTACATAAACGATTAAGTGACATATGTCGCATTAACCACATACCATCACTGATCTCACTAAGTTCGGATGGAATACCGGCAATTGAGGATCTGATTCAGCTGATTGAAGACTATGGCCCTGAAGCTTTTCCTTTCACTAGGAAGAGAAGGGAGGAACTAAAGATCATGGATGAAGCAAAGCGTGAAGGAGGAAGTATTGAAAAACTTTTGATGCATGAAGGGCGAAATTACCTAGTAGATAGAGATGCCAAAAAGGTATCTAGTTAACTTGACCTCTGTTGTAATTTAGAATATGGGCAAAATTTTGACATTTTTTTGTGAACTTACTGCAGATATTAATATCACAACTCGTTGGTAGGACAATTGGCCTGTACTTTGGTGCATACTGGTGCCCTCCTAGTCGTGCCTTCACTACCCAACTTATAGAAGCTTACAATGAGCTCATAACTACTGCTAATCACTGCTTTGAGCTTATTTTGGTTTCTACTGATCGGGACCTTAAAGAATTTGTCATCAACCTAAGTACCATGCCATGGCTTGCAATTCCATATGAGGACAGAACGCGCCAAGACCTCTGTAGGATTTTTGACGTTAAAGGAATACCAGGCCTGGTCATAATTGGACAGGATGGGAAAACGATAACCTTGGAAGGAAAAGCCATGATATCTTCGTATGGTGCCAAGGCTTTCCCGTTTACAGATTCAAGGATTGCAGACATAAAAGCAGCCTTGAAAAAGGAAGGTGATGCATTGCCCCATCAGGTTAAGGATGTAAAGCATGAACATGTACTAAAGTTGGACTTGGCAAAAGCATTTATATGCGACTACTGCAGAAGGCAAGGCAGATTCTGGGCCTTCTCTTGTGAAGTGTGTGATTATGACCTTCATCCAACATGTATAGAAGAGACATCTTAATAATGCTTAACGGAAAGCAATCAGTAGTATAGAGTATAGACATTCAAGTGTAACAATATACCATATACAGTAAGAGAAAACTTGTTTGTCAACATTTATCTGAGCCTTGAGAGCATTATTTGAGCAAATATCTTCAACTTGAGCATTCGTAATTTATGCTGTGCTCATGGAAGCTGGTTTCTGAAGGAAAAGAACAGAGAACCCATCTTTGTAACTCCGTGTGAATTTTTAAAACCACAATGCTAATGCATTTCAACTAGATTTCCTTCTTGGCTTATATGGAAACAGTTTGTATCTGATTAAATAAAATTTCCAACCAATTATCAATCCAAGTTTCCTCAAGGTGGATCATTTTCTAAGTGATAATGTTCATAAACTTTCATAATTACATTAGTTTCTAGATAATTTAGAAAGACAATAAAAGTACTTGTCTAACCAAATAAAGATAACTAAAAATAGGCCAAAGTGAAGATAGGGATGGCAAAAATGCTAATGCACATAGTAGTTGGGGGGTCAAATGCCTGAATGACCGTAAAGTATGGAGCTCTTTATCTAAGAGAGGAAGAGATGTTTGTGTGGAGAGATTTATGAGGGCTCACTAGTTTGAAACAATCAAATAAAGTTAGAGAAATGATAAAAACAAGCTAATTCAGAGAGGTGTAACCATAGTCTTCCTTGCTTCAGACCAAAAAGAACCAAGTTAGAAAAAATTGCAGAACAAAAAGGCGTGTGCTTTTCCTCTCTCTTGTCCTTGTGAGAGAGACCGGGAGATCCAAAAAAGAATACCCATGTCCCATTTTGCGACAAGCTTTCATTCCTAGTATGCATTTCCCTATTCTATGAACAGCTTTCGTATCAAAAGAAACAACCTGTAAAAGTTTTGATTTTGTGGAAAAGTTCAGGGGTGTATAGAGATGTGGATGCCAAGATCACAAACAGATAGAAGAGAAGGAGGAAACGGATTGGTGGCAGTGGCAATAGACAAAGATAAAAACAGCCAAAATGCCCTGAAATGGGCTACCGATCATCTTCTGCAGAGAGGCCAGACAATCGTTCTCATCCACGTTAAGCTCAAACCAGCTCTCGCGGGCTCTCCTTCCATTGCCACACTAAGTAAGCCTCACCAATGGAAGACATCAAGCACGTGAACATATGCACGAAAAAAAAAAAAGGATGCATGCATGGAAGATGGAACAAAATGACCTTATCTATCACATTTTCAATGAATCATAATGCTTATCTACTTTCTTTACCCCATTAGTATCTAAAGGAAGAATATTTATTGCTTGGATCATTCTAACAGAGTTTGTGATCATAAATCTCTCAACTTGCATTTGTATATGTTGTTTCTGTGCAGGGATGAACCAAGTTGCTGATTCTAATGCCTTAAATGCTTTAGTATGCAAGGAACCTGATTCACAGACCAAGGAGTTATTCCTTCCATTCCGTTGCTTTTGCACACGAAAAGATGTATGTGGGCAAGATACAAATTTTCTTATTTTCGTTCACTGGATCTGGAAAACACCTGCTCTGCAACTTCCCTGTCTATCTGCATCAATTCATTATTGAAGAATGCACACTATCAAATACATTATTTTCTTCCACATTCTGTAGATGTTATCTGATTATGGTGGTTGTCAAGGGCACGTAGGTAGTGCAGTCTCTAATTATTCTGAACTATTTTGGCATCAGATTCAATGCAAGGATATTGTACTGGAAGACACAGATGTAGCAAGAGCATTAATGGAATACGTAACCCACGCAGCAATTGAGGTCTTATTACTTGGTGCCTCTGCAAAAACAGGCCTATTTAGGTGTGCACCTTTCTTGATTCTTGACAGATCAACTGCAGCAAACTCAATGCAACCATTATTAAATAATTAAACAATCCAACAAGGGAAGAATACTTTAGAAGCTTTCATTCTGTGAAATCAAATGCAATGGTTAGTACACAACACATAGGAAAATTTATTTTAGCACCCTTGAAGAATATCGGGTTCCTGCTTCATTATCTCGTTGTACTGATCAATCAATGAAGATATCCGAGATTACTTAACAATTGAAAGTTTCATGTCAGCAGATTCAAAACCACAGACATCCCTGGCACAGTATCAAAGGGGGCACCAGACTTTTGTACTGTATATGTAATATCCAAAGGCAAGATTCAGTCCATGAGATCTGCTTCACGTCCTGCACCATCTGTATCACCACTGATTAACCAGCTTCCTAATCAACAACAACCAAGCCCAAAACCAGCTCCTAAGGAAGCGCCCGTTCCCCAAACTCCTAATAGAAGAGGTTAGACGGTCTTTTTTCTTATCTGCATTTCTTACTTGTTCTTTTATTTTCAAGTGGCTTGTGTCAATAACATCAGTGACTAAATGATAAAGATGATATCTGTTCTTGCAGTAGGGCCAAAGACACCTACTGAGCAACCGCAAAGATCAACCGAAGAGACTGAATTCTTCAGGTAAGAAGTAATTCATAAAACCTGTATTACTCTCTAGAGTCTAGACACGGGACATATTTGTTGATAGTTGAAACTATTGGTTACAATGCGTAAATACCTGATACCATAGAACTACACACATGTAACCTGCTTTTGCTTTTAGCAAACATTTAGAACAAGAAAGATGCAATCTACTGGCTATACACTACTATATCGATGAGCCTGAGAGGACTAACTTAAGACAATGTGACTGAAAACAGGTCGCCATTCACTAGAAGAGGTCCAAACGGAAAGTCCTATGGTGAACTGCCTGCACCACCAGACAATGATATTTCCTTTGTCAGCTCAGGCAGACCTAGTATTGACCGGGTTTTCCCGTCAATCTATGACAACCAAGAAACAGCAGGAGTAGGGTATGGTGGTGGTGGTGGTGGTCGTGGCTCCAGACATTCAAACTTTTCAGACATGGACTTCGACTCTAATTTTGAAACAATTCAGTATGGAAGAAGATCCGTGGATGTCACCTCTCCATCCGACTTATCAATGGAAAGTGATAGATTGTCATCATCATCACAAACAATGGTGAGAATGTGCAGCCATTAGCTGGACAATATTTGCAGATACTATAGAGCATCGGGTCCTCTTAACACCTATACTCGTAGATATGCAGCTAATCATTATTAACCAATAAGAATAAAAGGTTATAACCATCTTTTGAATAAGTAGCAAGGAACAACGAGGAGCTTGTCCACTTCCATTTAAATCCTGAAGGGATGATGGTTATGAAGAATTACATATCAACTTGAGAGTGGTTCTGTATGAACCACAAGAGAAAATGGAATGAGAGCTAAAACTAAGAAAACGTTAATAGTAGATAATGTTTAGTTGCATTCAGTTAGACTGAGCTTGGTAATGATTTTTTATATCGGTTAAATTCTCCTGTCATTCCCAAAGTAAGCAGTATTTCACTACATTCTGCATCTGCACGTCATTTATTTAGATATGTGTTCCTAATGCTTATAACTCAAAAGGAAAAAAAAAATGCAGGATGATGTGGAAGCTGAAATGAAGAGACTAAAACTGGAGCTCAAGCAAACCATGGAAATGTACAGCACAGCCTGCAAGGAAGCACTTACAGCTAAACAAAAGGTATGGTAAAATGCATCTTCTTTATACTTATGAGATCTCAATCAGTTATCTTAGACCATCTGCATTTAGGCAAAGGAGCTACAAGTATGGAAAATGGAAGAGGAGCGAAGATTGGAAGAGGCAAGACTAGCTGAGGAAACTGCTATGGCAATTGTAGAGAAGGAGAAAGCCAAGTCCAGAGCAGCCATTGAAGCAGCTGAAGCAGCTCAGAGACTTGCAGAACTGGAAGCACAAAAAAGAATCAATGCTGAAATGAAAGCACTGAAAGAAGCAGAAGAGAAGAGAAAGGCACTTGATGCTTTGGCAAGTTCAGATGTCAGGTACCGGAAGTATGCAATTGAGGATATTGAAGCTGCAACAGAATATTTTTCGGACTCCCTCAAGATCGGGGAAGGGGGTTATGGACCTGTCTACAAGTGTTATCTCGACCATACTCCAGTGGCAATCAAGGCCTTGCGTCCTGATGCTCAACAGGGAAGGTCCCAATTTCAGCAAGAGGTATGTGACTTGTGAAAATAAGTCTCAGTCGAACAAGTTTCTTATACTTTTAGTACTTAGAATGACTTTCAAGGTTGAAAATGAAATGGTTGGACATTCTCCATTTGTTCCTCGTTCACTATCATGGACAAGTCTTTAGAGAAGAACCATGAGAAGAAAGAAAGTAAATAGCTCACAAGGATCAAAAGTCTAAATATGTATACCTATCAAAATTAGGATATGTACTAAAGAATTCTTTAGGTCTATGTCATATGCAACCAGCTATGACCCCACATTCAACCTCTTCATAACATTATCGGGAAACCATATATATTCTTCTTGACTTATTAGTTTGTTGATTGCTTTGTAGGTTGAGGTGCTGAGTTGCATTAGACACCCAAACATGGTTCTCCTCCTGGGAGCTTGTCCGGAGTATGGATGTTTAGTATATGAATACATGGCTAATGGAAGTTTGGAAGATCGTCTCTTCCGACGTGGTAATACTCCACCTCTATCTTGGCAAATGAGGTTCAGAATTGCAGCTGAAATTGGAACTGGTTTGCTTTTTCTTCACCAAACTAAACCAGAGCCACTTGTGCACCGGGATCTAAAACCTGCAAACATTTTGCTCGACCGAAACTACGTGAGCAAGATCAGTGATGTGGGCTTGGCTAGGCTAGTCCCACCATCTGTTGCTGACAGTGTGACACAATATCGGATGACGTCAGCTGCTGGTACTTTCTGCTACATAGATCCAGAGTACCAGCAGACAGGAATGCTTGGTATCAAGTCTGACATATACTCTTTGGGGATCATTTTTCTTCAAATACTAACAGGGAAACCACCAATGGGATTGACTCACTTCGTTGAAAGGGCCATTGAAAAGGACAGGATTGCCGATATGCTGGATCCAACGGTGCCTGAATGGCCAATGGAAGAAGCCAAGTGCTTTGCAAAGTTGGCCCTCAAGTGTGCAGAGTTAAGGCGCAAAGACAGACCAGACCTTGGCAAGGTTATCTTGGTAGAACTCAACAGATTGAGAGCTTTAGCTGACGAATCTATAACTCACTCATTGTCGACAGGAAGTTCAAATCGCTCTGCACATGATAGCCAAGTTTCCGTAGAGCTAGTAAGTTGACAAATGCAGTAGTTGAAACCAAAAAGACCTTGCATTTTCAAAGCATATTGGCATAAATTGCACAAGAGAACCAAAAGAAAAAAGCTTTATGCAGACTTTGGGCAAGATATACTGAAAGGACACATCATGGAAGAATGTTGATCCTTGAACTTGACATATATCCTTGCTTTATATCCTTTTTACCAGATGAACTTAAGACCTTCTCCGTCAACTTTTTTGCAGAGTAAATCTTCTTTGCCATACTCTCATGAAAGAACAAGAAGCTCCACAACGAGTCAATAAAGGGCCGAAGCTATGCTTGATTAGCCATGGTATCTATCACGAGAACTATGAGGAATTCATGATTCTATGATTAGCACAGCCCATGTGCAAAAAGTCTTTTTAACTTTCGAACCTGTACAGAGAATCTAGATAAGGCCACAAGGTTATTGCCATGTAGTTTCACTTGAAGGTCGAAATCCTAAAAGATGCCAATTTTGTCATTGCCTATCTCAGCAAAAAGAGGAAGAAGATGATTGAGCATGCCAAGAAAATGGATAGACAAGTTCTTAGATTTGACTTCACATTTCTAGTTATATGACATTGTAGCAGACAGATTCTGAAACACACTTGACATCAATATTTTATTTTTTGTAAAGGTCTGTATCATTTGGACAATTGAAAGAAATATACCAAAAATCTTTCCAATAGTGTCAGGATGGGCTACTTCCAGATGAAAGAAACAGTTTTGGCGGTTGGCTTGCCTCCTTTCTTGGTAACACTTAACATAGGATTGTAGGAAGTCCTTATCAGCATTTGATTCCAAGGAGAAGAATGGTTTAAATACCAAGGAAGTGACAATGGAAATTTGACATAATCTGACAGTAAGTCATTTATAATAGCTGGTGATCAACTTATAGACACTATGTGATATCCCATATAGTAACCTTCCTTCCAAAGGTAACAACTCTTATCTCAGTCATAAAAGGTGGAGAGTCTCAAAAGGGGTGACCAGATTGGTAAAAGGAAAATTCCTTAATGGTCTTCTTTGTACCAAGTCATTATTTTGAATCTTAAAAAGAGTTTCCAAGCTTTATGTAATTTGAATCTTAAAAAGAGTTTCCAAGCTTTATGTAATGGAGCAAACCACACATTTTATAATATTTTAAAAAACTAATCTAGTTGATGAAACTGTTGCGGATGGAATTGAGCCGTTAAATAATTTATTTAAGAGTTAATTATAAAAAATTACAAAATTTTACTCAATTTTA